>JAZHYW010005261.1:0-63923 GCA_037355805.1 Ixodes ricinus | reverse complement strand
TCTATAGATATAGCTAGATTAAATTTAACAGAGCTCATAAGTGGGCAATTAGAAGCTTGGGAACTGAATTTTTGTTGAAGCATGGCGTAATACTAGTGAAAAGCATGAAGAGAGTTGCAGCAACCATTCAATATTCAATTAAAAAATATTCGACCAAAACCATTATTCACTTTGAATTTGCTTCGAACCCAATACCCATTATTTTCACATGTCTAACGAAGAGTTATCGGTGCTCACATCGATCGCAATGGATAGCTAGTGCTACTCATTGTGATCAGTTAGAGTAGCTATGTGCTCCGCTTAGCCGCTATATGAACTGTAACAGGTTGAATACGAGTTAGGGCAGCGTGAGACGCATTCAACACAAAAGTGTCCGTTTGATGTCGAACTTGTGACAATTACCTCACCGTGATACAAACACTACTAAGTAGCCTAAAACATCTTTTTAAGCCAAACACAGACCGAAGACGCCATCGGTACCCCTAATAAGTCAATTGGGACATCTGGAAAGTTATGGGCATATGATTCTTCAATAAATAAATAAATATGTGTAGTGGCCAGGTCTCCTGTAGGTATGATACCTTAAATAGTCTCCCAACACCCACAACGGCAGTTTTTTCCACAGGCTAACTTTCAAAGAGATTGTATAGAACTTTTTGAGATGAAAGCTCAAAATTGTCTGCTCCAAAAGTGAGAATCTGCTCCAAAATGCGTTGTTCCCTGCTGCTACAAATCACCACTTGTCAGTTCACCACTGCATATTCAAAAACAGTGTGATGACACTGTCGAATCTGTTATTCTTCGGCTGCTTACATAACTGCACTGAAACGTGGGGGCAATCGGAAGAAAAAGTTGTCGAGTTCTGTGTTCAAAAGTTAAATGTACAGCTTGACCGCTCTAATCTGGAAAGATTGCACCACCTAGGGAAATTCCAGCCCGAGAAAACTAGGCCGATCATCATCGTCTCTATGACTTCCCGCAGCAATCTTTTCGAGTACCAAAAGAGCATGAACGTACTGTCGAGACCGGTTATAACGAAGTCAACGGGAATCGGAAATCACTTCGCTACATCCGCTATTTCATTATAACCGACTTCGGTTATAACGAAGTGCAAAAGGGAATGGGAAATCGTGATCGCTGCGCTATAGCTGCTATTTCGTTATAACAGACTTCGTTATAACCGTTCTCGACTGTACCATTTAAAGTTTGTTTCAACAAACTTTATGTTGGCTACAAGCATTTCGTCTTTGACCCGGTCTCTCAAACCGTAGTTGAGGTGTCATAGCTACGTACTTGTAATAAAAATGAAGTACAGTTGAACCTCGATTTAAAGGAGTCACCGGGACCTGCTAAATATTTTGTGAAATCGGGAACTTCGTAAAATCGAAAAAGTCATTCTTCGGGCATAGGCTGCGTGGGGAATCCGAATTTGTTTGTTAAATCGGGAAATACGTAAAATCTGGTTTCGTAAAATTGAGTTTCAACTGTATTACCGCCATGCCCTCAAGCTACTGCAGTGTGCGATAAAAATCAAAGTATTTCTGTCCTCTTCACTAACATTTGCAGCTTCATGCCAAAACGTAACGAGTTTTATAGCATACTAGAGGACAGTTCATCAGACATAGTCATCCTAACAGAAACTTGTTTGAAACCTGATCTTAAAGATAAGGAGCTTTTTCCGAGAATTCATATTATGTTTTTCGGCATGACCGACAAAGCCAGAGGGGTGGTGGTCTGCTCATTGCAGTAAAAAGTTCTGTATCTTTTTTAGATACCTGTTTAGCATATCATGACTTGGAATTTACTTGCATATCTGTTTGTGCGCCATCAAATAAGGTTATAATAGGTGTGTGTTACAGACCACCAAATTTTACATTAACATTTCATACTGATCTGTCATCTGTCCTAGCTGATATAGAAGGTTGTTTTCCTAGAGCCGACATGTTACTATTTGGAGCTTTCAATTTTCCTCTAATCAACTGTCATAGTCTATCAACCGAAGGCTCAACTACTTCTGGACAGTTTCTAGACATATATGTCTTATCTTTAACCTCTCGCAGCTACTCAATCGACCGACTCGTTCGAGTAACATCCTTGACCTTATACTAGCTACGTCATTGGACCTTGTCAAGTACATTCAATACTGCGACGGGCTCAGTGATCATAGGCTACAACATGTCGACTTGTCACTCCCCGTTCTCGTCAAAGATCCCATTTTCAAGATCATTCATGATTATACTAAGGCTGATTATAGATCAATAGAACATGAGTTGACAATCTTTTTTGACCATTACTGTAAACGACTTAATTTTTGCGAGGACCTAATTTTCAGTGAATTTCGCGAATCGCCTACAATTCGCAAAAAATAGGTCCCGCGAACAGTTCCAGTAAAATGTAAACACATTGAAATCTATGTTGAGATCCCACCGCGTCGCGAAAATTAGAACCCGCAAATAATCCCAAAACACCAGCTTTGACCTAAATCGCGTAATATTGAGCCCGCGAAAAATAAGTCGTTTACAGTACATTGTAAATTGTCATCTTAGATCAGTAAAGGAAAACGGCATTATTTGAAACTAAAATGATTGGTCTTTTAAATATGTTTGTTCTGACAGCCTGTGTACGCACGGATTCAAGTAATCCATGGTTCACCAAAATGCTGCTCTCTTTGCGTAACAAGAAAAGGCATTTTGCAAAGGCTAAACATGTTAACACCTCCAGCTTGGGGCGCTTATAACTTTGCCCTTAAAAACTACAACAAAAACTTGAAATTAGCAAAAGTAAATTTTATGGCTTATTTTCTATCCTAAATAGTAAGCCGAGGAAGTTCTGGAACCCGGTATCACCAAAAGCAATAACTCTGCCATCCAACTAAGCCGCCACAATGGCAATCCCATACCAGGAAGCGACTGCTCCGCGGTTTTAACGAATATTTTTCTTCCATTTTTACTAGCCAGTGCTTGGAGACTGTTCCCACTCTCTCTGAACAGCCTTACGAACCCATGCCTACCATCAGTATAAACGCATCCGGTATTCAAAATCTTGTTTATAAACTAGCTATCGTCGTCCACTGGCACCAACAACATCAACTCGAAAATTCTAAAAAACACCATGTTAAGCTTTATTGACGTCTTGAAATGAATCTTTAGTCAGTCCCTCTCTGAGAGCTGCCTCCCTTCTGACTGGAAGGTCTGCAAGGTCATCCCAGTCTTCAAACAGGGTGTATCGGCTATAGAGCTAGCTGAGCGCGCACGAGCTAAGCGAAGACGAGGAAATAAACCTGATGGAAGCGGGCGGCCGGCACATAAGCGTTCTGAAGCAAAGTGTCCTCTTGATTTGTGCCTACTTGGCACGATACATGGTGTCAGAAGTGCTCCTCTCCAGTGAAAAAAACTGTCGCCATTGTCGAATTTGCTACTTGGGTGACAACATTAGCGCTAAAGGTATCGTGCCAGACCCTGAACTAGTCAAGTGCATTGTAAGCATGCCACTACCAACAAACAGAAAGGAAGTGCAGCGTCTTTTGGGAGCGGTCAACCACTTCGGAAAGTTCATTCCTAACTTGTCAGATAAAACCACATTGTTGCGTAGCTTAAACAAACAAGATCCACTTTTTGAATGGAGTAGACAGCATACGGAGGAATGGAAAATGCTGCAAGAAATGTTAACAAAATCCCCGATATTGGCACTTTTTGACGCTGGGAAGGAAACAAAAGTATCTACAGATGCGTCCAAAGGAGCCTTAGGCGCAGCCTTATTTCAAAGGCATGGTCAAGACTGGCGCCCTGTAGCTTACGCATCGAGAGTGTTGACGGATAGTGAATGCCGCTACTCTCAAATTGAAAAAGAGGCTTTGGGAATCGTATACGGATGTGAAAAGTTTCACGACTTCATCTACGGACGGCATATTACTGCCGAGACAGATCACAGCCCGTTAATTTCCATAGCCAAAAAGTGCATCGGAGATCTGCCACCACGGTTGCAACGCCTCCTTTTGAGGTTAATGCGATACGACTTGGAGCTAGAGTTCCTGCCAGGAAAAGCGCTGGTTCTTGCTGATGCATTGTCTCGACTGCAGACACCGACGACAAGAGAAGATTCCAGCGATGATGTGGACCTTCATGCAGCAACCGTCCTGTCTACGCTCGTCAGTGACAAAACTATGGCCCGGCTCCTTACAGCCACAGCAGAAAAGAACTTCATGAAGTTGTCGACAACCTGACCAATAACACTCCACTTCAAGGCGAGTTTAAACCTTTCAAAGACGAGCTGTCTGTTGTAAACGGTGTCTTGATGAAGGGAGCTAAAGTTGTTATCCTGGCCCTCAGACCAGAGATGCTGAGATGCTTGCACAGCGGCCACCTTGGCATCAACAAGTGCAAAGCACGGGCCAGACAACTAATGTTTTGGCCCAGAATGAACACAGACATCACAGCGATGATCGACCGATGTGGAACCTGCAAACAATATGCCTATCGCCAGCAGGAAGAGCCTCGTCAGCAGGGACGGCGCCAGGCTTTCCAGATTGGGGGAGCAGTGGGGAGGCGTATCACATTTGTGGGTGAGGGTGAGGGGGGGGGGTGGTCGTGAAAACCGGGAGGTCGGTCCTGACAAGGCTAAAATAAAGCGTTGGCAGCCAGTAAGCCTGGAAGTGAGCTGGAGGTTGTTAATCATGTCGCGCAGCTACCTGAGAATGGTGTAAACAAAAAATGCAAATCGCTTTACCGCTGTCTCCGGTATAGTTTCACGACATGACTAAAAGGCGGATAATAAAAAATAATGGTCGATGGCTGCGTAGAATAGTCACTGCCGACGACATAAAACTGGAAGCACCAAGCAGTTTGGAATATTTTATAACATTTATTATTACCTCAGTTTACTTCTTTGGTTGACAGTGTACTTACAACTTGAATTACATTGCACATGTCCGTTATTTACAAATATTTACATTCTGAAATTTCACATTAAGGCACGTCGCACTCGACCCCCAAAGTTCAGTGAAGACGAATCCGTCTGTTGTGATGGGCAGCATCGAAGGCGTTGACAACGTCATTTAGTTCCAGGCTTTTCGCGGTGGTCTTCTCCACGGCGAGAACCGCCAAGTTCGTGAGCCTCTTGTCAGACATTCTGTTTCGAAGATACGTCTTCAGCCGACGAAGGCACGAGAACGTGCGTTCGCAGGCGGCGCTGGATGCAGGGATAGTCAACGCTATAACACAAAGACGGTACGATTCCTGAAAGGCAATTCTAAATTTGCCTAAAAATTCGGCAAACAATATTGTGGTGGTCACCCTGCATTCGTTCTCTTTCTCGTAGCGCTGCAAAACCTTGGGAAGCAGTTTCATCTCGGCTACAAGAGTATCCCAGTCGGACGAGTAGTGCTTTGCTAGCGGTTCGACCAGCGAGATGTCCATGAAGCGATCGTGTTGAGGTTGAAAGCAGTTCAGGCCCTTGAGGATGAGATCACTGTCGCTAAATCTTCGGTGAAGTTCTTCGCACATTCTATCCAAGATGGGAAGGAACACGTGCACACGGCAGTCGTTTTCAGTGGAGTAGCTGGCGCCTTCTCTGGGCAGCTGGGCGTCTGTTAGATATTTTGCAAGGTGCGCAGGCAGACGGTTGATTCTTCGCTCTTCTACGAGACGAATTCCGTTCGTCTCTGCAACGCTTAAGCACTGGCTCCAAATGCTTGAGAAGCCCTCTGATGTCCTTAGGTATCTAAATCGCTCAAGTACCGCATTGACCATCATGGAGGCATGAGTAAGGTCGCACTCCTTGTTCTGCAGGTAATCTGAAAGAACCTGCAGCTCACCCAAAACCTCGCTAAAGATACACAGATGTGAAACAAACGTGAAGTTCAGCTGGTGCAAAATTCCGCGTGCTTCTGCTGATCTTGTTCTTCCGCGGTCGGCGATCTTTGTGAGTGTGACGATTATTGCAGGAAGCGCGTGTAGGACGGCTTTGCATGCGTTAACTTGGCATGTCCATCTTGTCTCGCTGATTCCTTTCAGTTCGATCGTTGTGCCGCACACCTGCTTTTGAACTGTGATGAACAGCGCATGTGTGGCAGACCCTCCCAAAAAGACATACAACATCTCTATTAAAGAGAAAAAGGTCCTCGCGGAATCAAAGGCCTTGCAGGCATCGACAATAACCAAATTCAGCCGGTGGTTGAAGCAATGGACATACAGGGCTTGAGGTACTTCTAACTTGAGAAGGGCTTGAACACCTTTGCTCTTGCCACTCATTACGCTAGCACCATCATAGGTTTGTGCGATGCAGTTCTCAAGATGAATTCCGCATCTGGAGAGTGTTTCCTTAACGTAGCTCAGGAGAGAGGCAGCGTCAAGCGTTTTGGCACTTCTAAACCCTAGAAATCTTTCGTAGACGGATCCGTTCAGGAAATACCGGACTATCACAGAGAGCTGTTCCGTTTTGCTGATATCTCTAGATTCGTCCACCATAAGCGCAAAGCACTGAGCGCTGTCCACCTCGGTCTTGAAACGACTCAAAACCATATCTGACATTGCTGAGAGTATCTCATCCTGAACGGAATGGTGAGTATATTTCGCATTGGCAGGGCCATTCTCCAGCTTTTTAAGTACAATGGCATCGCTTTTCGCTACAAGCTGAAGGAGCTCGAGAAAGTTTCCTTTGTTTTCACTTGAGGCTGACTCATCGTCCGCTCTCTGGGCAATCCCCTGTACCGCGGAAAACCGGAGCACGTCGGCTATCACAGAGATATAGTGGCGGTTTTCTCTTACCTCTTTCAAATACGCCTCGCTGAGGTGCACGGCGACTGAATTTTCGGCGCCCTTTTCCTTCATCTGCTTGAAGGATGCCCATGAGGCCTGGCACAACTTGTGCGCCGCACTGTTCGAATGGAGTCGCAGTCCGCCGTCCTTTTGAAGCGCTTTCTTCCAATTCCGATAGCCCTCGGTCACAAACACGGCACTTCCACTCCTCTGTCCGTTGCTCGTCGAAAACATCCGGCAGGCGAAACAGAATGCCGAGTTGGAAGTTACGCTGTACTCCAACCATGGGAAGCTGGTGTACCATTCGGACTTGAAGGTCCTGCCGTCGCTCCCGTACTTAGTAACAGGAAAGGATTGTAGCACGGGCTGTACCGGCGAATCATGGGCTGTCCTGGCTACATCAGGAGGTATTTCGGTTTTTATATCAGGAGCTCTAGTTCGGAGTTCCTCGATCCGAAATTCGTCATCCGGGCCATCCCCATCGCTGTCACCAAAAGTTGACTCGCATTCTTGTTCCCCGGCGCTTGCGTTGAGCACACACTCTTCATCCAGTGAAAGCTTTTCTTGACGGGTTCAGGTTCGGCGACATTCTCTAGAACTTTTCGCTTGGTCCCCTTTCGTTGAAAGAAGTCACTTATCGGACGATTGGATGCCATGGCGTACCCAAGAGTATGGCTCTCCACAATGCTTCCAGCTTCAGCGTCCTTTTTCTCCCCTCGTGGGCGAGGAAGAGAAGGAAAAAGGTTTTCCTCTCGCCACGGCGATGTCACCAGCAGTGTCGCTCCGTGGAAAGGGTGGTCTTCCCGGCTCAGCATCCAGCCAAGGTCCTTGGTCCCCAAGCGGCTAATCCCCCGGGCACCACGCTTGCGGGTGAGCCGTCTCTGGGAACGGCCTTTCCGTTATTGACCGGTCGCGGCCTTGCTGTTTCGGGGGATTGGGATGGTATCGAAGGTCAGCTCATCCCGCTGGCTATACAGAGAAACCCGTGGGAATGTGGGACTGTGGTGTTATCTCAGCGACTCGTGGGCGCCGTTAATAGGAAGTCGGGGCCGTTTCCTTGGCTGGGTCGTTACAACGCGTAGAAACGGCGAGTGGCGAAGGGCTGAGCTCCTTCCCTTCGGCTTCGACGAGAGGCAAGAAAGCTTTAATCTTTCGCGGGCTATGGAAAGATAATAAAGCAGGTCACACAAAGAAGTGTTTGTTCCCTGGCCGCCGCCTCTTGCGCCTCGTCTGCCTGCTCAGAATAAGTTAATCTCCTACCCCCACCCCCAACCCCCACAAAAAAAAAAAAAATGAAACGGAAGGTTTTTGGCACAATGGCTTGTCGAAATCTTTTGGGGCAGAAATTAGGAAAACGACGGGCGGCTGGTTACTGCTGGGGGGGGGGGGGGGGGATTAATTTATTTATTTTGGGGTGGCAGGACAAACTGGAGGGGAGGCGGTCGCCACCCCTTGCCTCCCTTTGGCGCCGTCCCTGCTCGTCAGCTACGAGAGACGCCACTACAACCTTGGGCACGAATTGGTGCAGACCTGTGCATGTATGCTGGGAAATCATACCTGGTTCTCTACGATGCTTACTCAAACTTTCCCGAGGTCGCCGAACTACGAGACACGAGCTCAGAAACTGTAATCGAAGTCATGGCAAGTATGTTTTCTCGCCATGGACTTCCTCTCGAGGTTTGTACAGACGGCGGGCCGCAGTTCGCAGCAAGAGAGTTTACAGAGTTCGCAGCACAATATGACTTTAAACATGTGGTGTCTTGTCCACGCTTTCCAAGGTCGAATGGACTTGCAGAGAAAGGCGTGCAAGTTGTGAAAAGACTGCTCAAAAAGTGTCCACATTCTGGGCAAGACTTCTGGTTAGGGTTACTAACCTACAGGCACACGCCACTAGAATGCGGATCAGCTCCAGTAGAGCTATTGATGAGAAGGAAAGCGCATACACTCCTGCCCGATTTTGTGTCTCCACCAGGTAAGCCAGTGTTAAAATACAAACAAGACATGAAACGAGGCCGAGCGCTGTCCCAGTTAGAAGGAGGAGAGTCTGTACGAGTTCGAGATGATAAAGATAAAGGATGGTCAATGAAAGCACAAGCGATCTGTGACAAGGGCCCGAGGTCGTTCAAGATACAAACTGAGAAGGGTGCACACATACGGCGGAACCGGCAACACCTACTGAAGTCATCGGAGACATTCGATTCTTACAATGAGGTAGGGTCCGAGGCATACGACAGTGGAGACGAAGATATACAAGGCCCTGGAACACAAGCGCCAACGGTCTCTGACTCCAGTCAAGACATATCAAGCCCTGGTACAATCCAGCTGGCTAATGGAAATCAAGCTTGTCAACAGAGAATTCTACCTCTGATCTTACCTCGTCAGTCTACTCAGTACAGTTCGTGTACGAAAACGGTTAACATATGATGAGAATTTCAATCAAGTTTGCGAGTGATGTGAAATATGCAAATGACATTGCAGTGTATATAGTTGTATATATTATATGTACAACTTACAGTATTTATAGTTGTATATACTCTTATGTAGATATTGTATATATTTTACACATTGTATATATTGTTTCTGTTTTTGAACTTTTAAAGAGAAGGTGTATCGGCTATAGAGCTAGCCTAGCACGCACGAGCTAAGCGAAGACGAGGAAATAAACGTGATGGAAGCAGGCGGCTGGCACATAAGCGTTCTGAAGCGAAGTGTCCTCTTGATTTGTGCCTACTTGGCACGATACACAGGGAAGTCGCTCATCTGTCTCCAACTATCCTCAGATATTCTTAACTTCCATCCTCGTCCAAACTTTTTGAGCATATATTGTGCTCTCTTATCGTGACTCACCTAACAGACATATACATTTTCCTTTAAACAGCAACATGGACCCAGAAACAAATTGTCCTGTGATATGCAGCTCTATGACTTCATTCATTACTTGCACACTAACCTTGAGTGTCATGCTCAGACGGATGTCATTTTCTTGGATTTTCTAAAGCTTTTGGTCGTGTTCCTCATCATCGACTACCCTCCAGACTTGTATCTCCTGTCTTGACCCATTGATTTTTTTCATGGATACGTGACTTTCTTTCTGCATTCAGTACACGGTTACTAATGATCATGAATCTGCTTTATCAAGTGTCATGTCTAGTGCTCTTCAGGGGTCCTTCTGAGATTACCCGTTTTTTTAATAGTCATAAACCTCCAACCCAGTGGCTTCACAAAAGGGAGGGGGGGGGCGGGACCACATCGGGTGCAGCGCTCAGAGGTGTGTCGCGGCGGGCCACGAGAGCGGTTGGGGGGGGGGGGGGGGGTGGAGCGCATAATAAGCCCTAAAGTGAAGCACAAAAAAATAGTGTTTAGTGGGCTTTTTCCTATTGTGAATTTTATGTTGTTGAAGTGCTTTTGTTAGTAAGGTAAGGTGACCCAGATAAGACAACATGCAAGCATGTTGCCTCATCTTTGGGTCATTCGGACATGCTTTTGTTCCTGCTCGTACAGTAGTCAACCCCACTGACCTTGCACGGATTTAGTTGAATGACCCCCTTTCGTAACTTTCCTAAAAAAACAAAATAGGAAAAAAAAAGTTTAACGATCTTGGGGTTATTGTGTGACGAACTGCCGGCGTGACGAATCATCCTCTGACGAATGTTCCCCTGTGATGGACGGGCCTGTTACCAGTTGCCCTATGACGAATCGACATGTGACGAATGGGCCGTATCCCGTTTAGTGAGTGCCTAGGGAGCCTTCATGTGCGCTTTGCTAGGGTGATGCCACCCTTTGTAATACCACTCGCCGACAAACCAGCAGCCATTTTGGTTCTCGGCGATAATTTGTGGGGCTTATAACCCTCCCGGAAACAAGCACCTTATCTCACAAGTTCGGAGCAGCGCTGTGGAACCCATGGAGGGAGGATTAGCATTTTCGCCCCTCGGACGGGAGGACCGATGGACACGAAGGCCACTTTCCGGCGCACGGGGAAACAATGAGGAACAAATTGGCGGCGGGAGAGGGTGTGGGAAAGGGAAACAGGCACTTGGCATCACTTTATGCGAAGCGCGCATGAAGGCACTCTAGTGGTGCCTCTTGTTGAGTTCGGTGTCGGCCAACCGTCCAGTGGGGTTGCCAGGAATAGGGGTGAGTAGCCAGGGTTCCAGGGGTAGCAGCTGTCACCTGCAGACAAAAATGGAACAGTATTTGCCATGAATGATCTCGCATAACGTTTCCAGGAGTTGCCTGAAAGTGCACTTGTGCTCAAAAGGGTTATGGTTTTCTGACTTTTGAGAAGACCTGCTGTTTGAAAGTCAAACTGGCAGAAAAAATGTTGTCTACGTCATCTAATTGGCTTGTATACGTCATCTAACTGCATCGCCCATTATTAGTGACGGGCCAAACTCTTTGCCGAATCGAATGTTCGTGCCGAATCTTAGGATTCGGCAAAGACAAACTTTTGCTGAACTTTTCCAGATTCGGCAAAGATTCGGCAAAAATACATTGTCACCAGACTCGTCAATATTTCGTTTTTTTTTTCTGGCGAAAGAAGGTTTTAAGTTTCTTTTTTTAACTTAAATGCAACATGTAATGCATATTGACATAGTTATTACTAAATGAGGTGATATTCTACAAGATAATTGTATCGGTGTCGTTTTTGTGTGTTTACTGGCAATTTTAGTTGCTCTTTGCAGAAGTGGCGTGACAATGAGGTCGGGTAGAAGCGAGCGTGGTGCAGTCACGAATCACACTACGCGAGTTTCGGTTTTGAGGCATCATCAGCGCAAGCCTGAATGTGTGTGTACATTGTTAAAATGAAGGCAATGACGCTGCGTTCTTGATTTTTCTGGGAGTCACCGTTCTGTGTGCGAAAACGAATGCAATGGTTGCTGAGCCTTCACCAGAAGAGAGAATAATATTATTGTAAATATGCATGCTCTTCGATTTGAGTCACTTGACGTCAGCTTTCTATGAAAGTGTGCGTCCCATATTTGCAACGTCTCGTTTTTAACCTTTAAAATGCCCGTTTCTGGTGTTAGGACACACGCAAACATTTTGCAAGATAGGGAGAGTGAATGTCGGACGTGCAACGTTGAGCATTATAGTTCTGTTTAGTTTTATACAGATACATGAAAATCGCAAAATAACACTAATTGAAAAAGCAATATTATTTTGTTTTGGAACATACTACTCCTGAGCCGAAAACAGAATTGTTATAAGTGCGAGGAGTGCTTTAAAGTAATTGTCGGCCAATGTCTCAATGTTTCAGAATGCACCGCATCATTCGTCACTTGCGCAGTGGACTGCGTAAATTACTGGTCGATCTTCTGTTCTTGAGTCAGAAAATATTGAAGAGAACTACACTCGCTAACAAACGCACAGTTACCGTGTTGCCTACCCTACACATCGCCGTAACCGCTCGTTGTACTACACTGCACGATGGTAACCGCGCGACTGCACGGCGTCCATTTGCTAACCAAGGCTCCGTTGCGTTCTCGTGCGTGCGCAGACATTTGCGGAGTTTTCGCCGAATCTTTGCCGAACTTTCCTGCAAAAGTTCGGCAGATTCGATTCATCACTACTCATTATTGTTTACCTCGGTCTTGGGTAGAGGCTAAAAGGAACAGCCACCAGATTTTTTCTTCTATAAGTATTATACCTGACCTAGCAACCTAAATTTTGTGGCTATGACCATTGCGTACTAAGATTGGTCGTTCACAGTTATCTAGAAGCACCATTTGTTTGCTGCTTCACAAGGGAATTCGGGCTATCAAACATTTTCATCCCTGAACCAGTGCTGGTAGCTTGTAATCAGAGACTTGGGTGGTCAGATTACGTACTACGAGATGAACACTTGATGAATCCAGTGACAGCGTTACAAATATTACAGTTATACTCAAGTTCTACATTTGAAATACAAGATACTTAGAATAAGAGTACATTCGTTAGTGGGAAAAATGGCACAGATCTCATGCTTTAACAGAGACAGAATAATCTCATTGGCTCAAACCAGACTCACTCGGGCAACAATTATTTGGCTACTGGGTTACCGTGTTATGAACTGTGGTGTAAGCAGGAAATAGCCACTGCAGGACGCTGACCTATTGCTCTTCGCTGCAAAACCGAATTGTCAGCGCATGTCGACAGAAGCACGTTTATGGGGCCGAGAAGCATAAGTGGAGATGATCAAGCAAAAAGGAAAGTAAGCTAGTCATACCAGAGTATCGTGCCTGGTCTGCAAGTGTCACGGGAGAGGTACGATTACAAAAGCCAAAGGCACCTTTTCTCCGGCTTAGCGAGAGATTTAACGGTTATCGACGTGTCTGTCTCCTGGCCCCGGTTTCCTCTGTGAACCATTACATTTGGCCCTGCGTTTTGGGGTTTAAGAGCAGACATACGCAGCTCTGGAGGTAACAAACAGCCTCTCGGTGCTTTCCCGCAAGTTCAAAAACCGAGGTTTGGCATGTAGAGGCAGGAAAGCCTGCGCACAAAATATAGGCAGCATGCCCGTCTGCCTCCTTGATACTGAAGCAAGCCCATAAACAATCCATGGAAGCAGAGCTCTGTGTCATAAGTGCGTGCGGGACCCCTCCAACTTGTGGGGTCTTGTCGGCCCCCATCTGGTCGACAACCGGACGCCGGCGCCTGGGGACTCCTTTCGGATGCCTCCGTGGCGAAGACGGCGCCTTTGAAGTTTGGTGCCCAAGTGCCTCCTCCCTCGGGACCCATCTCGAAGACATTGGCGGTTTCGGCGGTGGACATTCTAGGACCCCCTCCCGGACAGCGTTGGCGCCTGAGGCCCTGCACGTGCTGCGGCAGAGCCGGGCGGGGAGCTCCAGTGAGAGACCGCCCTCGGTGGGAGACAAGAGGCTCCGGCCTGTCTGGTGCACGGGAAGCTGGGACGACGGACGACAGGAGAGAGGAAAGGGACTCTTGCGCGGAAAAACGGGCCACGACGGACGTTCGTGCTGGTGGCGACCACGCCGCCGGCTCGGGCGACGGCCCGGTGACATGGTCCGGACTTAGACCCCGGATTCGACCCTCGACGGCGACGTCCACAGGATGCGGTGTGGAGTAGCACCGCAGGGACGATCGGCATGCAGCAAACAGTGGTGGCGCACCCCTTCCAGGCTTCCTCGATTACCTGTCCCGATCCCGAAATCCCCTAGCAGATTGTGAGTGGAATAAACCCGTTCTGCCGAGAGCTATGCATTGCTGTGTCACGTCCATCTGGAGACAGGGGCCCGGGGAATCGGACGAGAACCCTACAAACTAGACCCTGAACCTTGGAAACGTGACACTTGGTTTCCAAAAACGTAGAAAAAAACAGGGTGACCAGCTTCTGACAAAGGGTGCATTTTGACTGACTAAAACAGGTTATCTACAATCAAACAGCAAAACGTGCGAGGGGGAAAGGGCGGAAACTAGGGGCTGAAGTGGAGAGGAGCATTCAGCATGTGACCATTCAGCATGTGACTATTCAGGATACATTCCCCAACGGGACGTATCCTGAACGGTCACATGATCTCTCCTTCAGACCCATTAAAATGATTTTGACAGGTCCTGTAGTTTCACGGAAAGGATTGGGACAGACAACACAGGCCCCTCAAAAAGCTATGATGGGTCTCTAATGCCCTTCAGGAATTCTTAAAGGGTAAGTCGGGCCCCTTAGTAAACTTTTACAGTCATCTCAAACACTTCTAACATCCAACATTTTTGATGGGTACGTCAAAACATATCAGAAATCCTGGTGGGTCCCATAGACGGATGTTAAATAGGGTGCCGCAGCTCTTGGGGCACCTATGGTGCAAGTGCTGCTGTCCCAGCAGTCGCACCGTGGGTGATGAAGGCAGTGCGATTCTATTGTCCTCATAGCTGCAAGTCAGAAGTGTCTGTGATGGCAAATGCATACTTGCCTCCATTTACTAAGGAGACCCATTTCATGTGGAAGTGTAGCCGCCTCTCAAAGTTCATGGTAAACCAAAAATGTATAGTCCTACTATACTTGCATTTCCAAAAATATGCATATACAAAATGTATTCATATAGACATGCATGCATACATACATACAACGTATATGGGATTTCCTGCAGGAATGCACGGGTGCTAAAATTTGCAGTTGGTTAAGCCAATTTTTCTGGTACGCCCAGTTGCATTCCCATCGATTCATTGTTTCCAGCACTGTCACTGATAACCGCAACAACAGTTCCATTATTTTTATATAGCAACTGTATTACGGCTTCTAAGACAAGCTTGCAAGTGCTCACCCAGGTGCTGCTTCCTTAGTTGCAAAAGAGGCAATTAACTGGACTCGACTCTCAAAGATGGGGTTAAACATTAGGAGCAATGCATTATCTGCCAGCTTCATTGTCGCGTCGTCATCTGTGAACTCGCTATAATTGACAAAACCGTCAAATTTTCCTTGTAAGCAGTAATAGTGTGCAGATGAGTTGGTAATGAATCGTCATATTGTAAACCTTGAGATGGGGAACAACAAAAAACCGACTAACTAACGCAGCTGCGTTATAGAGTTTGTTGTCTTCGTCAGTTTTTTTATTGTTCCCCATCTCGGGGTGTACAAGATGTCAAATTTTTCTGTCAACTTGTGAAAGCTCTATCCTTTGCGCAGCTTGATTTCGTCTATCAATAACGTTCCCGCTTTGTGCGTATCGGACTTGTCCTCTAGTTGGTTGGATATGCTTGCCAAAGTACTAAGTGCGTTGAACCTATACTCTGATGGCATTCCCTTGAAAAGCTGTGAGAGTTTGCTGAGACGACAGAGGAAGGAGGTCCAATATTTGGTCATCTGATAACACTTCGGTTTTGCCAATCTCAAGAGTAAGCGGTACATAAGCCAGTCTGAGCGTTAGCGCACTCGTGACGGTCGTTGTGCTTTTGCATTATTTTTAGAGCCACGTTGATCGCCAATTTTTGCATGCTCGGGAGATCTTCAACTATATCATCTATCATAATGTCTAATGACATTTCACAACCTTTTTTATCTTTCTTTCTACAAATGAAAAAAGAACTTGTACTTCGCAGCATTTGCACATTTCAGTTGCAGCTTTAAATTTTTCATTACCTGCTTTCACGATGCCGCCGCTTTTTTCTTTTAGTCATACTTTCTGCCACGTGCTTGATGGTCAAGTTGGGCTGCAGCTTTGCACAGTTTATGCATCTCTCCGGGTAGGAAAATGAGAGACGGTCCTTGCGAGGAAAAATCTCATCGATGACATTGATACTTTTACTCGTCACACATTGGTACGGCCATCCACTGCAAAATCCTAAATGTTCCAGTTTCTGCAGTAGAATTTCTAGGTCCTGCGTGCTGTTCATACACGGGACGCTTTTTTGAGATAACCAGTTTTTATTCGAGACGATTGCGAAGGTTATACTCTCGTTCAAAACGATTCTTTAGATGCCTCGAACACGCCGTCCATGATCAAGCCCTTGCAGCATACTAGACGAGTGCTTAGTTTCGAGGTGTTAAAAAACAAACCTCCCTTCCACCCCTGCGAGGGAAGGCGTAGCTCGCCGAGCCTCGATGATAATGTTGAGAAATCCCCACAAGGTTCAGCCTGTCGTGCTTCCTCCAGCAGCTGTTGACGTTCACATCCCGTGGACATGGCAGGGTTAGAAATACTGTGCTTACGTTCGGGCTTCTTAGGCCATGTCCGTTGGCGCTGCTTTGGTTTAAAATGGTCAGTTGAGGCTCCAGGGGAGATGCAAGGCACGGCACCACGAATGAGCTCCCACCTTCCTCGCGCTATGTCGTTGCCTATCTTGCGTTTGTACACTGCCAGAACGTGCCCGCTGTTAAAGTGGAGATCACACATGGTAACTTTCCGAGAGGGGCTTGCGTGTGAGTGATATCGCGAGGTCCCATGCTCGTTTTTTCTGGACGTCTGCCGGGAGTTTAAAAAAGGGACGTTTTTCTTTGTTGCTCTTGTGAACGCTCGTACGCCCGGGTGCACAACACATTCACATAACCACAGATTTATCCAACATCAAGAAAAATGTTTTACTGAACATACTTCACAAGCTGTACATCTTTGATCGATGCGAAGATGAACATGCGACTGTCGAGCGCTCCGTAGTGACGACGCTATCAGTATCGGTAAGTGGTCTGCGCACCTTATCAGAGGGGGGGGGGGGGTGCAGCTTGCAACACTTGCGAGACATCGCGTGCAAGCCGCCCCGGCCGCCTCTGCATGACGTCGTCACTACCAATGTGCAGAACTGGAACATGCAAAGGTTTGGACGCAGAGCTGACGGAACCGGGTGGATCCAGCGTTGCTCTTAATGCTCAGCCAGCCACTCGAAGCGCTAGCGTCGACTGTAGCTGGTATGAAGCTTCTAGTGACATTGGTTCTCTCCACTCCCCACAGGAGTGTGTCTTGGAGTTACTCTCCACGGGAATTAGGAGGGTCTCCCTCTTTCTCGAATGAAGAGGAGGATTTGAGGGAGAGTTTACTCCTTTCTGGCTGCTTGTCTCTCCTTAAGGTGTGCCAAAACGTGCAACATTCAGAAAATTTACCAACAGTGGGCTGTGTCTTCATTTACATTTTAACAACACTTGTCACGTTAAGGTAGGATATTCTGGCATATGAAATGTGATTGTGTTGATGATACAAGCTCACGAGCGTATTTTGTCTGGTGCATCCCGCAGGACTTGGCTTGATTCGAGTGGCAGCATGTTTGCTGAACGGCATCTCTTGTCCCTGCAGACTAGAGACCAGGAATGAGGTAAGACTGCAACAGAAGAGGCTACATAGATGTCTGCAAGGTAAGTGATGCGGCCATTTCTTCGTTTGATATTGTGTTTCGAGAAGATGAAGCTGCGGCATTGTCTAAAGGTACTGGTTTCTGCATCCGCCTGGCCAAAATTGCTGCCCCATGAATCGCGCCTCATCGACTCCTATACCTTTTGCGAGCTGATGTTTGGGCTTGTTGCTTTGGACAGAATGCTGTGGTGGGCTTGGCCTGGAGCCAGCTGAATGTCTTTATTCATGAAGCCATAAACGAGGACGTAATAATAATAATAATAATAATAATAATAATAATAATAATAATAATAATAATAATCAAGAATAGTTTTTATTTGTGCCCAGGAACAACCTTGCGGTTTTGGTGCTGGCGCACGTAAAAAAGAACAAAACACACACACACACAAAAAAAAAGAAAAAAAAAACCACGGAAGACAGTTTTACATAAAATTCTACAAAAAGAAGACGCGAGAACTGTGTACACAAAATTGTACAGAAAAACAAAACAAAAAAGTGCACAAAAATTGCACATAGAAATGAAGACACGAAAAAAATTGTTCCAATACATATGGATGCTTCACTTGGACGCAAACAGACGCGAACGTCTGAACACTACACATACAGCTCCGTACAAATAGGAACAAGAAATCAACAAGTCATAGAAATACATATGGAAACCCGGCAGTTGATTCAGGAAGTTCATCAAAAGTCACAAAAGAGCTTCCGCACAGATTTAACAAAATCGGAAAAGTTGTCAAGAAATATATCGAGATTAAGAGAAGAGTTATTATAAAGGAGTTCCGCACGAGATACTGGATCAAGTGTATTAACTCTAGATGACAGATAGAAGGTTGACGTTTTTCTTGTCGTCACTCGCGGTACGTGCAGAGAAACCTGATGCAGGATGTCGGAGCTATCTATTTGACCATGTATACATTTATAAAGAAAGAGCAGCTCCGCAGTGTTTCGGCGTCCCTGCAAGTCTTGCAGTCGAATGGGTGAACTATGCACGTCATCAACTGCTTTTGCAAAGTTGAAACGGTGTTTAAAAATAGATACGAATTTCGCTTGTACACGAGAAATCCTCAATAGATTAGAGTGGCACGTCCCACCCCACACAACAGATGCATACTCAAGGTGAGAACGACACAGGGAACAATATAAGGTTAAAAATGTTTTAGGGTCACGAAATTCTCGTGATACACGACACACAAGACCCAGGGTGCGCAGTGCAGACTTCACAATATGCATAACATGACCCTGGAAACGCAAAGCAGAGTCAAATACAACACCAAGATCTCTGATTTCGCCAACGCGGGATAGTTGATTAGTGTTAATTGTGTAGTTAAATGGTACTGTGGCAGTTTTTCTAGAGTAGGTCATGACTTTTGTTTTGGAATGGTTTATCTTCAGGTGATTACGTGAGCACCAGCCAACAAACGAGGTTATATCAGACTGTAAATCCATGCAGTCAGGTTCGCCGCCTATTTCTCTAAATATTTTTATATCGTCTGCATATAGCAAGAAAGAAGACGTGGTGATGGCGCTTGCGACGTCATTCACAAAAACAGAAAATAGCAACGGGCCCAGTACGGAGCCCTGTGGTACACCCGAAGTTGCGTTATACGTGGGGGAGCAAGACCCGTTCGCACGCACATAACAAACCCTTTCCCTTAGGTAGTCCTCCAGAAGACAGTATATCGGACCGCAAAGACCAACTGCAGAGAGCTTAGATAAAAGTATACTGTGGTTTACAATGTCGAAGGCCTTGCTACAATCAAAGTATATAACGTCAAGTTGACCTCTGTCGCACACAACCTTAGACGCAGCAGTCGCGAATGCCACAAGATTTGTCGTCGTTGAGCGACCAGCGAAAAAACCGTGCTGGTTGGTAATTATCGTGCTTTGAAGTGAAAAAGACAGAGATCTGTGGATGACCTTCTCAAAGAGCTTAGAAAACGAGCAGAGTAAAGAAATAGGTCTGTAGTTAGAAGCGTCAGTCCGCTTGCCCGCCTTAAAAATCGGGACCACAACAGCAATTTTCCAAATACTCGGGAAAATGCCCGACTTCAGACAATTAATAAAGATAGCGCAAAGGACTGGTGTTAAAATGCAGCCGTAAGACTTGAGTATAGCTTGGGGGATGCCGTCATGACCGGCAGATAGCGTCGGACGCATTGCTTTTATACAAGTTTCTACAGTAACCTCGTCTATCGCAATATTACTAACTGATAAAGTGTTCGTGCATGGAGGGGTCTCATTAGGAAGTGCGCCAGTATCAACAGTGTAAACCGAACCAAAGACACCAGCGAAAACATTACATACATCAGTTGTAGAGCCTCCGTTCCCTTCCATGACAATAGCATTTTCTCCTGCGCGATCGCCCCTGCGCGATTTAACTCCTCTCCAAAATCTTTTAGGGTTTCGCTGTAGATCTGACTCTACTGCTTCGGTATCTGCCTGCTTATCACGCTTAAGCAATGCCCTGCAACGACTTCTCACCTCCTGAAATTTAGACTCGAATTCAGGACGGCCTGTTTTCTTAAATTTTCTATGCAAAAACGACTTTCTCTTCAAAGCCGTACGGAGTTCAGGAGAAAACCAATAGGGAAACCCAGAGCGTACGTTTTTTCTCAATGGGATGAACTTTTTCATTCCCTCCTGTACCACAGCGGTCAGTTGATTTACTTGATCATTCACGTTTGGAGACTCCAGAATGGAACTCCAGTTAAAGTCAGAAAAATATCCGTACAGGCCTACGTAATCGCCAGCTGCGTAGTTAAAGGATTTCTCGACGTTTTGGCCACTTGGCATTTGGCGCAGCACTGGTGTTTGAATAGTCATTTTTATATCAAGCGCTGGATGATATTTATCCTCTGGAACGAGAGGAACTTTACTTTTATCGACACTGACAGTCTCTGAGGTCGTTAGACACAGGTCGAGGAACTTCCCTTGCCAGTTGGGTGTGGAGTTTCGTTGTGTCAGACCTAAGAACGATGAAAAATTTACTAACGAGTCACATTTTGTAGTGATATAAAAATTATTCGATGTGACCTTCCATGTTTTCCAACAAATAGATGGTGCGTTAAAATCGCCTAAGATCAAAACATTAGCTGAGTCAGATGCGGTTACGGTTCTTTCAATCTCCTGAAGGCAGTCATGGAATGTTTCCGGTGACATATGTGGGGGAAAATAAAATGCTCCCAAAAGTATATTGTCTTTCGGACCGCGCACCTCAACCCAAACTGACTCGGAATAAGTCTCAAGGCCCGTCCGCCTAACGCAATCGTAGGACTGATCAAACGCGACCAATACACCTCCACCCCGCTTCCCTTCAGTAGACTGCCTGTCACTGCGAAAAACCCTGAAACTTGGCGGGAAGTAATCGGAGGAGGAGATGTCTGGACATAACCACGTCTCGGTAAGAACCAGAAGAGTTGAGTTTGAGCAAATTAAATTTTCAAAGAACTGCTTAGATTTTGTGCGCAGACCACGTACATTCTGATAATAGATATTTAAATCGGTATACTTCTGTTTCATATTACGTTTTTATGCTATGTCCGACGGATGAATCATCTCATCGCGAAAATTACCTCTAAATGTCTGGAAGTAGCACGCGCTGGGCCACAGGTAAGGGTCAGCGAGCGCGTGAAAAGAAGGAGTGTCTACAGCGATGTAAAAAGACGCGTAGGATGCATGTCGCGTTTTCAGACGCAGGCATTGCAAAGGTGTCACACCAACAGACTTCAAATGCCTCACCATGTCCGCTGACGTGGTGCGTGGGTTAAGGCGTGTGACAAAAATCTCCTTTCCCTTGGACTGGGGAGACAAAACTGAAGAGAAGGAGGCATTCTCAGGGGCCCCCAAAGACGGCGTGCCTCCAAAGCTGGTTTCACGTCGCGACGTCCGCACACGGAGCACGTGCCGCAAAGTCCGAAGACCCAGGCACAATGACGCCAGGTGTCGCCGGTGTTATGGGACACATGGTGCTCGCCACTGGGGTGTCAGGCACGGGGTCAGGCACGGGGGTCAGGCACGGCGGTGAGGCGGGCGGAATCGACGCCAGTGGACGACTGGACCGGCGCGCATTCACCCCTGTAGCCGGAAGCGCAGGCTTCTTCTCGGCTCCCCTCTCTTCCTTGACGACGGAGTTCCGGATGGTGAGCTAGCAGGCGGCGCCGCCGAGGTGCCTGAACCTCGGTACACGAAGCACGTCCCGAATCTGGCCTACGTCACCCCTAATGGCGCTCAGGCTGATCGAGTGTAGGTCGAAGCGCTTCGTGCACTCACTCTGAAGGCGCCGATTCTCCTCACGGAGAGCAGCCACCTGATCCGTAAGGAAAGATATACCATCAAGCGCGCTGGTCAGAAGGCGGTGCAGCAAACGACTTGTAGGGTCGGCGTCAGCAGGGAGGCGATCGTCGAGCAGATCTCCCGAGAAGGGCGAAGGGGAGAGGGGCGTGCACACCTCCCCCCGTCCGGTGGCCGTGGCCTCCCAGCCGCATCGCCATCGGGAAGAACGTCAAGGTCGTCTCCCTCCGCGGCGAGGAGCGGCCCCGCGGCAGCGAGCTCAGCCTCGGCCCCGTCCGGTGGCCGTGGCCTCCCAGCCGCATCGCCATCGGGAAGAACGTCAAGGTCGTCTCCCTCCGTGGCGAGGAGCGGCCCCGCGGCAGCGAGCTCAGCCTCGGCGGACCCGGCGAATTCCCCGTTAGGCCTACCGCCAGCGTGGGGCGAAACGTGGCCTTCGGCGGACTCGTCGAGATCCTCGTTAGGCCTACCGTCAGCGTGGGGTGAAATGCAGCTCTTGCAGCGAAAATCACTCACCCCAGAAGCAGTGGCGTGCACGAGGGTCAGCGGCCGGGCGGCAGCCTGCCGCGACCCCCCCCCCCCCCCCGCCTCTCGCATAGCCAGCCGCGACACCCCCCCCCGCTCTCGCATAGCCAGCCGCGACACCCCCCCCCCCCGCCCCCGCTGTCGCATAGCCCGCCGCGACTCCCCCCCCCGCTCTCGTGGCCCGCCGCGACACCCCCTGAGCGCTGCACCCGGGGCGGTCCGCCCCCCCCCGCCCCCCACGCCCGACGCCACTGCCCAGAAGCCAAATGATGGGTGCCGTCCCTGTCCGCACTCAAACACTTCACGTGAGCACGCTTTGAGCAGTCCGTACACCGAGCATACTTCTGCTTCCCGAAAAAAGGCTTGGAGCAGCAATCGCACACATCTGTGCTCGGCGCCATCTTGGAATAATAATAATAATAATAATAATAATAATTATAATTATTGTTATTGTTATTGTTATTGTTATTATTATTATTATTATTATTATTATTGTCGTCAAGGGCGCATCACAGTGTACAGTAACGGGTCCATCTAAGCCTACAAGGGCTTGTGGGACTTGACCCAAAACATTGGTGAAAGACATCTTACATAATTGAGGCACAGTGGATGCAAATACCAGGTTTCAGGTGGCCCGACACACACTCACACCCATCACACTTCGCACACACAGCAATAAACGCAATGGCAGAAAAACCAACGAACAGACACAGGACCTGTCCTAGTAATATAGTCTGTTCGGGACCTTTTCAGCTTACTCCTTGTTTCAACATGATAAACAGAGTCGGGTAAGTTGTTAAACGAATGTAGAATGTAATACCATCGGGCACATTCTCCAAATCTTGTGCGACACCAAGGTATCTCAAAGCGGGAACATTTCTTAATGCCCGGGTTGTAGTATGCGGAACTTTGTATTCATGAGACCAGAAGTACCAAATGATGACCGTGTGTTGGAATAGCGCATAAAAGCAGAAGGCCATCCGAGAGGACTGAAATAAATTATCACTTGAAGCAAAAACAGAGTTGTGGGCCAAGCTCTCCAAGATTCCCCGAGGACACTATCAACCCTAGAACGCCACAGACAAGAACAGTTTGCAAATAGTGTTATACCTTACCTCTCGCATCACTCAGAGCGATACATATTGCGTGCAGTCTGAGAGAAAGCTTTTAGAAGCGATAGAAAGCACCTCTAAAGCCTTTGGAATACAGCTTTTGGAGGAGTATATTATGACTTACAGTGTTAAAAGCGTTGGAGACATCCAGAAAAGGGCACAAAGTACTGAGTTATTTTTCGAAAGACGCGTGAAGATGATCTGAAAAGCAGCCGGCGATAAACCCGTATTGGTTGGATGACAGGATGTCAAACCTGTCCAGAAAGCTAGTCATTCTGCGGAAGATGTGTTTCTCCAAAGATTTGTACGATGCTAGACAAAATAGAGATTGGTCTGTAACTACTCATCTCGCCTGGTGGACCGCCTTTAAATAGGGGCACAACCATGGCGGTTTTAGAGCTATGAGTTGATCTCCATTTTCGATCATTCCATTTATTAGATAAAGAAGTATGTCCTTCAGAGCATTGAAATTTCTGCAAAGATCGGATATGCTGATTCTGCCGATTCCCGGCGACTTGCCCACTTTGAAACTAGGCAAAATAGAGCTCAATTCGGAGCGTGCAGGAAAGGTAAAAGCGCCGAAGACACATTTGAACTTGTCGCCGCAGAATAACCTCCATCGCCACTAACCGCAACACATGGCCGCGGCAAAGAAATGATGAACCCTTTGTTTCCCATAATGTTGCCACTTGCACAAATACAAATCTTACCTTGTGGTTTTATTTCGAGGGCAATAAATAAGACATAAAAAATAGGTCAGGTCTAAACAACGTTTTTTTCTTGAACAAAAGTGATGTGCACATATGTGTACGCCAGGAATACCAGGTCACTCCTTGTGAAATTGTTCAAAACAGTTGGACGGTCCATCCACTTCAATACAAAGGTATGCCTTGCACTTCCTGCATTGCATCCTGCTACGTCGGCTGCATGTTGGCAGCTTGCATCGCGGCGCACTTTTTTGCGGAACCTTGATCGGGACATGGTTGACACCATCGTATCTCACCGAATCTGGAATGTCTGAGGCTCGGTTCGACAGAGTGTTTTTTACCCGACTGTCTTCGAGGTCTGCCTCCGTAGCATATTCTGCCTTCATCAAGCCGATTGCCACTTGCAGCTTGAACTCTGCAAGCTGCAGCTGGGAGCCCTTTACAGCGCGGTAGAGGAGCCAGCTGTTTACAACTGCAAGATCAAGCAGGTGAAAAATGATCCTCTTGTACCATTTCTTGCTCTTGAGTTCGTTTCTGTAGAATGAAAGGAGCTGATCCGCTCGGTCTACACCACCCATACTCTGGTTGTAGACTTTGACCAAGCTTGGTCTAGGTACCTCTATGAACGTCTTGGTTTTCCTCTCGTAACGTCTGCAGTATCCCACGGGGTTCACACTGTGCGTGTTGGATCCCATGATGACGCCTCTGTTGTCATACCATTGGCAGATTACAACGCCACTGTCCTTCTCTGAACGGAAGTCAAAAGCACCTCGACCTTCGGACTTCAAGCACTTCTCGTTCTTCAGTGGGCAACGCCCCATCCTCCCTTTTCTCAGAGTGGCAGTGCATCCCATCCCGCGGCGCTTCATTTCAGTTAGAAGTTCAACTGAGGCGAAGAAGTTGTCACAAAAGATTTCTTTTCCTTCACAGCCATCAGTAAGTCGCACTACAATCTTTCCACTTTCACCAATGTCATTTTCAATGTCTTCTGGGTCAACAACAAGGTTGTCGCCGTAAAGCTGGATTTTATAGACATAGCCTGACCTTCCAGCAAGAGTCCAAACTTTATAACCCCACTTTTTCGGCTTTTTCATCATATAAACCTTCAGGCTGTGTCTACCCTTGAAAGGTATCATCATCTCGTCTACTGCAAGGCAGGGCTCCATTTCTGCGGCTTGCTGAAACTTCTCATTGAGAGTCTCAAGGATGTGACGTATCTTGTAGAGCCTGTCATAGCCATCCTCGTTTCTGTTTTTTCATCATCATTGTTGCTGGCGTGGAACAAGGAAATCACTTCATCGAAGCGATTACGGGGCATGCACTCGGCAATCTCTGACTGGCGCAACAGCCGTGACCAATACATGCGCCTGAAGGGCAAGGACACTACGGACATGTAGAGAATCATCCCAATAAACTTTCTGATTTCCTCGCATATAATGGGCTTCACCTTTGTTTTGTTCTTCTGGATCCTGTAGCGATTTGTTTCAAATGTGAGATGTTCTATCAAATCCTCATCAACGAGCTTAGTGAACATACTCAAGGGCGTTTTCGCTTCTGCTGCCGTCACCCGTGGAGATATTTCACTTGTCTGAAAGCCCTCATTGAGTTGCAAATCTTTTTTGACCCAGTGCCATGTCTTTTTTACCTTGTTCTTCACAGTTGTTGATTCCTGCAGTTGTGATTCATCTGTGTCGGATGCGTCCGATGAATACTCGTCGGAGGAACCCTGAGTGGCTGGGGCTTCCACATAGTCATCATCCGAGTTGTCCAACTCGGAACATTCGCTACCACTTGGGCAGTCGAAAAGAATAGCTTGAATATCTTCTTCAGTCAGGTGATGCCTGTTACAGAAAAAAATGAAATACGTTTAGAACACCCTGTAAGGCGGCATTACAGCGCAGCTCTTGATGAGGAGGACGGAAAGGTTGTGAAGGGAGGGTATACCCCTCCTCTCTTATCTTCCCTCCTCCTTCCCCTCCCCTTTCTCTCTCCCACGCGGTGCATTATGGGAAACGTCCCATAATGCAACGCGCGCGTCACCGCGGTGCATTATGGGACGTTTCGTATAATGCACCGCGCAGTTACACCGACGGCGACGGCGACGCGTTAGGTTACGCCGACGGCGACGCCGACGCAGCTCAAGCCGGAAATGGGCGCCTAAAAGCTGCGCTCTAAAAATGCTTGTGAGAGCACTGTCATTGTGGGCATAAGCAGACACACTTGTTTTATAACGTATATATCACAGGAGACGACTCCACGTAACCTTGAATGCGCCGAGCGAAAATATAGAACACCACTTTCCTGACGGCAACGCATGTAGACGCTGTCAAAAAAATAGGCGGTGTTCAAATTCTACACCACTTTTACCCTTCAAAGATAAGCAGAATGCACCGCCAGGGATTCATATCTATGCAAAAAAGTAAGTTATACAAAAATTAAAGGGTTTATTACGAAAAATTAATCAAAAACGAAGGGAACATACCGTGAGCCGCACCTCATGGAGGAAGCCATTGTTCCGTTCTGCCCGCCGCACTTTTCTGGACGCCTTGCGCCATCTATTGGTAGGTATTTGAAGCGCGGGAATGGCACGTACGTAGCCGTTGGGGTTTGAAAGTTCTGCCCTTTACAAATGACCTATAATAAATCAATTCCTTTTGGCAACATATGTTGCCATTGGTAAATAAAGGGTTAAGCTTGTCTGCGAGCAAGGCTAAGAGAGCCGAAATTTTTTTCACACTATTAGTTATGCTTCTCAGCTCGCCTCCTCGAAAGTAATTAATTAGAGACCACATCTTCGCGGCATCGAAACCGGCCTGGTATAACATATTTTTGAAGTGTTTGCGTTTTGAGGAACGAATAAGTGCATTGACCCTATTCCTGGCGCATCTGAACTCGGCTCTAAGCGCGTCGCAGTTGGGAGACCGCCTGCGCCGTAACCATAATGCTTCCTTCAGCTTAATAGTGGCTAAGATATCATCACTGAGCCATGGTTGGCCTGTTTTGCGCTTTTTCAATTTTATAACTATTTTACTGGTCTTTAAAGAAGTCGAGTATTTCAACAAATTTGAGAGAAGCGTCGGAACAATTCATTATACAAATGAAGGAGACCCAGTCGTAAGAGCTTATCAGCACGTCCAGCTTTTTACGGTCAATAACCCTGACACTGTTAAGCACTACGTCGCGCGGTTTCGACCGGTTGCTAAAAGCTAGCTGACAGCCCACAAAAAAGTGGTCAGCGAGCTTTTGAGAGATTACCGAAGCCTTGATTGAACACGAAGACTGTGATCTAATGTTTATGTGATCCATGCAGGTTGATGTTAGAGTGCTGCCCATAAACTCCTCCCTTGTGGGAGCTTGAATTGTGTTGTCAATTCCTAACTCTGCCAATAAATTTAGGTACTCGCATACTAGGGATTTGGACGGCCTCAGCGTATCGATATTGAAATCCCCCACAAGGCAAATGGACCCACCGACAGGAAGCCGGTCGGTCAAAAGTTATCAAGTTCAAAAGTTATCAATGCAGGTTAATCAGTCGGTCAAAAGTTATCAAGTTCAGCATCTCTAATCGGCAAATGCGCTCGACCTCCTGAACCGCTTCAGAAGAGAAGACACATTGACACTGTTATGTTTATGCTGGGACGGATTAACAGGATGACATCGGATTACTGGGATTACTGAGAGCACATGTTTTATATCCAGACCGTTACATGATCGGGCGTAGTCCAACTCTTGACTAGGCTTGGCCCTTGCTTGGGGACACTGTAGCTGGCGCTAGGTGGCGCTAGTGACGTGCTAACTGACAATGTATATAACAGACACGTAACAAAAAAATGATCAGCTAGCTTTGGCAAAATTACAGCAGAATGGACAGAAGCATCGGAGGATCTAACGTTAATGTGGTCGAGGACACGAGGACACAACATGGTCATTCAGCACTTCCTCTCTTGTTGCACTTTGAATAGTTGGTGATATTGTCACGAATGACAACTGATGAGGCGGTGATAACAAAAGAAACTAAACGTTTAATGGGGCGAACTTGTGCCCAAAAGTAAAAGGAAACAGAAGATAATGACAGAGCGTCGCGGGCGTCGAAGCGGCGAAGCAGCAGGATCGAACGCTGAGGCGAAACTGACTCAGCTGTCAGGCGGAGCCCCTTTTGTACATCGCGTGGGCTTCCAGAACATTCGGCGTAGAAGGTTCGGTTCGTAGAACATTCTAACCTCGAATTAAGCAAGGCGGCTCTCGAATTTACTAGAACATCACATCACAGCGTCAACAAAAATGTATGAGCGCGACCGGAGATCGAACCTGGCCTTCGCATGGTAAGGCAAGCGATGACCGTTATACGCGCAGGCGCGCGCTACCATTGATCAGCTGCGCCCGCGGCATTATTCACCTTTAAAAAAGTACGTCGTCGATGCAGCACAACACTGAAAAAAACAAAAAACAAATCCACAACTAAAGGACTGCAGACTCGCGAGCCACAATTTACAGTTCACAGTTCACAGTTCACTAATCCGACGACAATGGATAGTGTACTCGTTCAGCCAATACGGTTTCCGCTGGCAGACGGCGTGCACCACTCCAGTGCAGCTGAGCGTCTGGTTGATATCGTGTTCCATGGGAAGAACTTCATGAGTCCAGATCTCCGAAGGCGTCGGATGACGCTATGCAAGGCCCAAAGTAGGCCAGCAGCTTTCGCTGAGACCGCGACGACGAATGGCGTCCATACCCACCTCTCTCCGGGCTGGAAGTGGCGGCGCTAGGAATGGGCGAATAGTGAATTTGAGGTTCGAAGCGAATTCGAAGCGAATAGTGATTTCGTCGAATAATTTCGAATCGAATAGTTCGAATAGTACGCATCGCAAATCGCAAAGAAAAATGAGCAACTTGTAACCTGAGTAATGTACACAACTTTTTCTAATAATTAGAACTCACGTAGGCACAGCATTGTATAAACCTATTACCAGTAGAACATTTATTGCAAAATTACACACACAGCTTTTCTTTGTTGCATTGACAAGTTTTCTTGAAGAAATGCCTGTTGCGCCACATGCTCTAGGTGCAGCAGTTTCTGCCGGCTGCTCATTCACAAGTTTTCGTGGAGAAATACCAGTTGCTCCACATGCTCTGGGAGCAGCAGTTCCCGCCGGCTGCTGACAACATTTCCTGCCGTTGAGAAGAGCCTCTCACTCCTCGCCTGTGTGGCAGGAATCGAGAGATACTTTTGTGCCACCCTGGCCAGTGCTGGGTACATCCGGCTGCCATGGCTCTTCCACCACTCCAGAGGGTTTTCAGACCGCGGGAGCACAGGGGTGCCCAAGTAGTCTGCCACTTGGCGAGAAACACTGTCGTTTGCACTCTGCTGCACTACACTAGAGCTTAGCGAAGAAAAAACACCCCACAGAGTGTTAGCTGGAGGCTTCTCCGTGTCTGGGCAAGCAGATGTCTGGGCACAATCTTCTGGCATGAGCTCCGTTGCTGCAGCTACAAGTGTGGCTTTTGCCCACTTTTTTTACTCTCTTCAGTGTAACAAATGTCTTTGTAGCGAGGGTCAACTAGCATGGCATTTGCTGGAACAAGTGCCATTTTTACATCAGGAAACCTCGTTGCAATGCTGCGCAGAAGGCTCCTTGCAAATGATGCTGCCTCCTCGCCTTCGCGGACGTGCTCACGCAGCACCACTTCTGTGCAATGGACAAGAGGAATCACTTGTGAAAGTGTAGGGTAGCGGTCTGCACACAGCTCGGTCGTTGCTTGGTCCAAGGGCTGCAACACTTTCACGGCTGCAGCCATTAATTTCCATTCTCTCGAGCTCAAGTTGTCCACATCAGACTCGCAAAGTTCGAGTGAAATCGGGGCACGGAGTTCGACGAGTCTCTCCATCATGGCATACTCGCTGTTCCAGCGTGTGGGGACGTCTTGAATCACTTCGTGCTGGGCCATGTGCATGTCCTTTTGGATGTCCATTAAGCGTGCACGTGCACGCGCGCTTCTTTTGTAGCGACCTACAATTGATCGCGCCTTGGCACAAAGATGGGAAAAACTGGCCACTTCCCTTTTGGCGTCACTTATGCAAAGCTGCAGGGTGTGGGCAAAGCAGAGAAGTCCCGACCAGTTGGACTTCGCGACAGCTGAAACAAAGTTCCTGCCGTTGTCAGTAACAACAAAAATCGGGATGTGGTCAGGCAGGCCCCAATCGTCGATGACGTCTCGTAGAAACTGGGCTATGTTTTCCCCAGTGTGCTCCTGTGGCATCGGCTGGCAGACGAGGGCGTACGCGTGCTGCCTGAAGTCCTGATCCATCATGTGGGCCGTAACGCACACGTAGCTGTCCCCGGCCCTTGATGTCCATCCATCTGTAGTCAGAGTGACGCACTCGGCACCACCATTGTCGAATACGTTCCGAACGCGCTCCTTCAGTTCCTTTTTCTTGGCCTCGTACAAATTCGGAACGACCGTTCGCGAAAAGGTCTTCCGCGAAGGAACGACGTACTCCGGAATTGCACAGCGGATCATGTCGATGAAGCTGGGTTCCTCGACCACGCTGAATGGCTGCAGGCCGCGGGCGATGAAGGCTCCGATCTTCTTGGTCATCTCCTGTGCTTTAGTAGATGACGGCTGAAGTTGCGGCTTAAACATACTGGCCACGGTCGGCTGCGATGACAGCCCTTTCGCTTCACTTGTTTTTTTCGGCAAGCTATAAAGCCTATGCAGTTCAGCGTATTCTTTGTGCTTGCACGGATGTCGTTTCAAATGCGTGACGAGGGTCGTAGTCGTACCAGTAGGGGTTTTCAAAACAAGTCCGCAGGTATTGCACTGCGCTTCGCCTCCAGCAGGCACTTTCAGGAAAAAGTTCCATATGGGGTTAGTGAACGCGCGCTGCCCAGACACAGGCGCGGTCGATGCCATTTCCTCCGACAACTGCAGTGACTGCCGATGCAAGATAAGCCAACAAAACACAGAGGGTGTTCGATAAACGTCCGCATCCACCACGTGAATCAACACCGCGGCAAGCCTAAACGTCAGAAAAAGAAAATTGATGTCGACACCGATGCGCAGCAGCTCACGCAGTGAGCTCGGTAGGCTCACACTTTAATTTGTTAAAGTCTAAGCAGATACTGAAAAAAATACAAATATAAGTAATGGATCGACTTATGATGGAGGATTTATATTCCAAAGCAACTAGTACTTGCCAACATAGAGTTTCAAACTCTGTGCTTGCCAAAATGGGAAAGTTACGCGCAGTTGACTTCAGAGTTAAGCGCCACCTAGAAGCTCCGCTAAAAAAAAGTATTGTAGCCACTAGTATCCGCGGCCGTAGCCAACCAAAGCGCAAGTGGCAGGCCGCCATTTTGAATAGGCTCGCTCAGTGCGGCAGTACAAGTTCGCCGGCTTGGTGCCGCTATGTTGGGAGCGGTGTTGTTTCAGGGCCGCCTTCTTTTTTTTTTTAACGGAAAGTGTGCTGGCGGACGAGAGCTCGTCGAACCGCTAGGCAAGGCACTGATAATAGAAATCTCCGCGTTGGTGGGTCTTGAGCCAAGCCTGGGGTAACATCTCGGAAAGCTTGACCAAAAAGCTTGGGTTTTAGCTGCCTATTCGGGAGCATCGAATAATTCGAAAATATCGAATACCTGCATTCGGATCGAAGCGAATAACGAAGAGAGAGCTATTCGGTCGAATATTCGACAACACCGAATATTCGCCCATCCCTAGACGGCGCGGCGACGAAGATTGTACCGACGAGCGTCGACACGCTGTTGATCGTGGATTCGAAGGCGGGCGAGTTGGCGTGCTTCTTCTGCTCTCTGACTGACCGCATGGGCATCGTCGCATCCGTCATCCACAGGCTCATGGGGCAGCATCGCGTCCAGCATGGTCGTCACTTTTCTACCATGCACCAGCTCGAATGGCGTAAACCCGGTGGTTTCTTGAGCTGCAGTGTTGTAGGCGAACGTGATGTAAGGTAATACCTCGTCCCACGTCTTGTGCTCTACGTCGACGTACATGGAGATCATGTCGGCGATCGTCTTGTTGAGCCGCTCCGTTAGCCCGTTGGTCTGCGGATGGTACGCGGTGGTCCGACGATGGCTGGTGTGGCTGAGCCGAAGGATCTCTTGCGTGAGCTGGGCCAAGAACGATGACCCTCGGTCGGTTATCAAGACTTCGGGGGCGCCATGTCGAAGGAGAATAGACTCGACGAAAAACTTGGCGACTTCCACCGCTGTTCCCGACGGAAGGGCTTTCGTCTCCGCGTACCGGGTAAGGTAATCCGTGGCCACGATTATCCAGCGGTTCCCCGACGTCGATGGCGGGAAGGGCCCAAGCAAATCCATTCCAATTTGTTGGAAAGGCGTAGTAGGGGTCGATATCGGTTGCAGGAATCCCGCAGGTCTCGTCGGAGGTTTCTTACGCCGTTGGCACTCGTGACATGACCGTGTGTACAGATGGACGGTTTTCGGGAGTCTCGGCCAGTAGTACTTGTCACGAATCCGGGCGAGCGTCCTGCTGTAGCCAAGGTGTCCAGCCGTCGGGTCGTCGTGGCATGCTTGAAAGATTTCTTCTCGCAGGCTGGCAGGCACAACCAGCAGCCAGGCAGGGTTGCTGGTTCCGAAGTTCTTCTTGAAGAGCACGCCTCGCCGCAGAACGAAGCTTGACAAGTCTCGGGCGAAGACTCGCGGAACGGAACTTCCTTGTCCTTCGAGGTGGTTGATCACGGCGCGAAGTTCCGGGTCGTCTCGTTGAAGTGCTCCCATGTCGGTATCTGTAACTGCTCCGAGGAAACGGGCGTCATCGTCGTCGTCGTTGCTGTCGAAAGGAGATTCGACTGGGGCCCTAGACAAGCAGTCGGCGTCATTATGCTTGCGGCCAGACTTGTGCACAATGGTTACGTCGAATTCTTGCAGTCGAAGACTCCAGCGAGCGAGGCGTCCTGACGGGTCCTTGAGGTTTGCGAGCCAGCAGAGGGCGTGGTGGTCTGTAACCACGCGGAACGGGATCCCGTACAAGTACGGACGGAACTTGGTTATCGCCCAGACGACAGCAAGACATTCTTTGTCGGTCGTTGAATAATTTTGTTCTGCCTTAGACAGCGCCCGGCTTGCGTAAGCGATTACTCTCTCGGCGCCTTCTTGTCGCTGAACGAGTACCGCACCGAGACCGGTATTGCTGGCGTCCGTGTGTATTTCTGTCTCCGCCGACTGATCAAAATGTCCGAGGATAGGGGGCGACTGCAGCCTTCGCTTGAGTTCGTCGAACGCTTGTTCTTGCTCCTCTCCCCACTGGAACTGCACGTCGTCCTTCGTCAGATGCGTCAGTGGTGCAGAGATCTGTGCGAAGTCACGCACGAAACGTCTGTAGTAGGCGCACAGCCCAAGGAATCTTCGGACGGCCTTCTTGTCCGATGGCTTCGGGAATTCGGCGACAGCGGACGTCTTTGCAGGATCAGGGCTTACACCCTGAGCACTCACGACGTGGCCCAAGAATTTCAGCTCACCATAGGCGAACCGACACTTCGAAGGCTTGAGTGTCAGCCCAGCAGCCTTGAAGGCCCGTAGCACGGCTCGCAGTCGTCTGAGGTGCTCGTCGAATTCGCTTGCGAACACGACAACGTCGTCGAGGTAGACGAGACAGCTCTGCCATTTCAAGCCGGAAAGGACGGTGTCCATAACACGCTGGAAGGTTGCCGGCGCTGTGCACAGCCCGAACGGCATTACTTTAAATTCATACAGTCCGTCCGGTGTGACGAAGGCCGTCTTCTCCGATCTCGTTCGTCGACCTCAATCTGCCAGTACCCGCTCTTCAAGTCCATCGACGAAAAGTATCGGGCGTGGCGCAGCCGGTCCAGGGTGTCGTCGATGCGGGGCAGCGGATAGACGTCCTTTTTTGTTACTGCATTCAGCCGGCGGTAGTCCACGCAGAACCTCAGGGTTCCGTCTTTTTTCTTCACTAGGACCACTGGGGAAGCCCACGGACTGTTTGAGGGCTGGACGATGTCGTCATCAAGCATTTCCTGAACTTGCTTCTGGATAACTTCCCTTTCTTTCACGGAGACTCGGTACGGTGGCCGATGCACAGGAGTGCATCGTCATCAGTAATTATCCGATGTTTCGCAACCGTCGTTTGGCGCACCTTTGACGACGTGGAGAAGCACTCAGTGAACTCGGCGAGAAGGTCACTGAGTTGTCGTCGTTGTGGGGCTGGGAGGGACGGGTCGATGTCGAGCTCTGACGGCGTGGTTCTTTTGTGCTGTGTCGGAGAGGCGTCTTCTGAGATCGCGGCGATCGCGGCTGAGTCCTGGATTTCCTCGACGTATCCCACAGCTGTACCCTTTGTAAGGTGCTGCGACTCTTGCCGGAAGTTGGTGACAAGGGCTACGGTACGCCCGTCCTGGAGCTCGGTTACGCCTCTTGCAATGCCAATCCCTCGTCCAAGGAGAAGCTGGACGCTTCCTTCCAACAGTGCTACACCGCAGGTGGCTTCTTCGGTCCCGACGGGCACAAAGACACTCGACAGCGGCGGCAGGTTTACGTGGCTGGTAAGGACTCGCACTGTAGCTAACGTCGCTTTGGGATTTTCCGCCGATGGGACAGGTTTCCGAAGCGTCAGCTTGTTCTCCGCGAGGTCGATGATGGCGCCGTATTCACACAAGAAGTCCATTCCGAGAATGACGTCCCTCGAACAGTCTTGCAGAACGACGAACTTCACAGGGCAGGTTTCACCGTGGATCTCGACGCGAGCGGTGCACCTGCCAACAGGTGTGATGAGATGTCCGCCGGCGGTTCGTATCTGCGGTCCGTCCCACGACGTCGTAACTTTCCGAAGGCGGCGAGAGAGCCTCCCACTCAAAACGGAGTAGTCTGCTCCGGTGTCGACGAGTGCCGTCGCGTCTTGGCCGTCGATGATAACGTTGAGGTTATTCGAAACTCTTGCAGAAACGTCGTTTCGGGGCGTTGCGGCGTTAGAGTGGGAGTGCTCCGACGATCTTGGAGGATCTTGGCATCGTTCGTCTTCGGCAACACCACCTCCCGGCATTGCCGCGCCTAGTTTTCCCGACGGGAAGCGATGGGTGACAGGCTGTCTCGGCGAGACCGGCGGAAGGGCGATGGCGAGCGTCGGGGGAGGGTGAACGGAATCCTCGGCGGGGAGTTGACTCAGGAGATGAAGAGCGGCGTAGGTAGTCCTCGATGTCCCGAGGTCGCTCTCCGAGACGTGGTCGAGGGTCGTTGGGTGCAAACCCTCGTAGGCCCAGCTGGCGGTAGGGGCATCGTCGGTAGATGTGGTCCGCTTCACCGCAGTGGTAGCACAGCGGGCGTCGGTCGGCCGTCCTCCAGACGTCGGTCTTTCTTGGCGCAGGTTGGTCTCGGCGGTCGCGCTGATGTCGTTCGTCGTGGCGTCGGGTGTACGCCTGCGTTGGTGAGTCCTGCTGCGGCGCCACCGGGTAACGTTGAGTAGCTGGCGGCGGTCGTCGGGCAACTGCAGCATAGGTCAGGGTGGGCTCCTCGGGTGCTGCTACGTTGACAGGAGCCTCCGGTTGAATTGCCCGCTGAACTTCGTCGCGTACCACTTCGGCTATCGACAGCGAAGCCGGCTGGTTGGCAGCAGGCAGCAGCTTCCTGAGCTCTTCCCGGACGACGTCTCGAATGACCTGGCGGATGTCTGGAATACTGGAGCCAAGGTCGCAGCTAGACGGCGTGAGGGCAGCGAGTCCGGGTGGTCGATGGTAGTGACTGGCTCGGGCTTGCAGGGCACGCTCGATGTTTGTCGCCTCGGTGACAAAATCTTTGACGGTTGTCGGAGGGCTACGAACAAGACCGCCGAAGATGTTGTCTCTCACGCCCCGCATGAGGATTCTAACCTTCTTCTTCTGTAGCCTCAGGGTCGGCGCGTGCGCTCAGGCGTAGAACGTCCTCCACGAAGCCGGTGATGCTCTCGTTGGGGCCTTGGGTTCTAGTTCGCAGTAGGTCTTCGGCTCTCTCTCGGCGGTGTTGGTTGGCAAATGTCGCCTTCAGCCGACTCTTGAAAACGTCCCAAGTTGTCAAAGACGACTCGTGATTTTCGTACCAGTACCTGGCAGTCCCCTCGAGCGAGAAATACACGTTTTGCAGACGCTGCTCGTCGGTCCAGCCATTGTGGCGGGCGACGCGCTCGTACTGGTCGATCCAATCTTCGACGTCTTCGTGAAGTTCTCCGTGGAATGGAGCAGCCGTCCGTGGTGCGACGGGCATGTAGATGACGGCAGAAGCGGCCGGGTCTGCGACTGCTGGTCGTTCATTGTCGGCCTCGTTGGCTGCTTGGTCCTGGGAGGCAGAAGTCCAAATTCCGGGTGTAGGCCTTGGGTGCGACGACTGAACCGGATCTCGGTAGTGTCTTCGTTGGTTCTTGGTGGGCTTGGCGTCGGACTTGCACTGCGGGCCCTCGGAGGGGTACGCGGCACGGGCATGCGGTACCCCGCACCTCCACCAAAATGTCACGAATGACAAGTGATGAGGCGGTGAATAACTGAAGTAAACTAAACGTTTAATGGGGCGAACTTGTGCCCAAAAATAAAGAAGGAAACAGAAGATAACAGCAGAGCGTCGCGGGCGTCGAAGTCGGCGAAACAGCAGGAGTCGAACGCTGAGGCGAAACTGACTCGGCGTGCCAGGCGGAGCCCTTTGTACACGCGTGGGCTTCCGGAACATTCGGCGTAGAAGGTTCGGTTCGTAGAACATTCTAACCTCGAATTAGCAAGGCGGTTCTCGAATTTACTAGAACATCACATCACAGCGTCAACAAAAATGTGTAGGCGCGGCCAGGAATCGAACCCTGGCCTTCTGCGTGGAAGACAAGCGCGATAACCGTTATGCCACGGGCGCGCTGCCTACTTGGTCAGCTGCGCCCGCGGCAATATTCCATTCTCGGCAAGTAGAGACAAATAGTCACAAACGACTGATTGTGAATTTTTAAGGGTGTCAATATTTATATCCCCTACCAAGCAAAACGTTGTTTCGTTAGTTAATTCCTCCAAGTTTCCTCTCAGCTCTTCCAGAAAATTGATACAGTTAGACGAGGGGGTCTATATAATGCCAAAAGGCAAATTGTCTGATGGGAGTGAGAGAGCTTAACAGCCAGGCTTTCTGAGTGTGTAAACTTTACGTCAACCTGAGTCATCGACCAGGAATCCTTCACGAAAATGCCGATACCACCTCCTCGGGTATCTCGACGGGTGTAAAAACAGTTCTGGAAACCAGACAATCCAAACAGCGGTAAAAAGTCGGAGCTCACATTTATTTCAGTTAAAACAAGGGCATCGATTTTATCATGAAGTTCATCAACAATAGCCCTAAGCTCATCCCAGTATTTCCGTATGCTTCGAATGTTAACATGAACTACAGTGAAGGAATTGAAGGAAGAGGCGGCGCAAGAGTCAGTAAACGCTCGAAAATCGTCAAACCGGGAAAAGCTGGTCATAGCCATTATGTGATTAAGTCAAGGTCACCACGCTGCCGTACCCGCACCAGAGGTGCGCCCTCCTCTTTTTTGCCAAAATGCGGGCATCTTTGACCCAGACGAACTTGTATCCTCGCTCCTTACCACGGGAACGAGCTAGCCGAAATAGTTCACGATTGGATTGAGTTAGGTTGTCGTTGAAGTAAACCCTCTCAGCTGAGCCGTTAACCTGGAGTAGTCGAAGTTTGTTCCGAGTCCTCATCCAGCGGTCCTTCACAGCCACAGATGTGAACTTTACCAAAATAGGCTGATGTACACCTTGCTTAGCCGGTATTTTGAACACAGAGACGACGTCTGATGGTTCATGCTGCCCAATCCCGAGCTTCTCTGCTAGTCCACTAAGGACGGCAGCAAGAGGAACGTTTGGATCAGTTTTCAACCCGTGTATTTCCATGTTCGGAAGGCGAGCATGTTGGTCCGCCTCGTTCAGCTCTGTTTCAATACGCCGGATAACATGGGCCTGCTCAGAGACTGTGTTTCTTAAAGCCCCCACCTCCGTCTGGAGGTCTCCGATCTCAGTCGCCTGCGCAGCTGCCGTCACCAGAAGGCTGTCATACTTCTCGCTCAAAAACGAGATTGAGGTTTGCACCTCTTCAACCGAGGCCTTCATCATGTCTATAGATGGCTTAAGAAGCAGTAGTTCGTTTACTTTGCCCGGAAGTTCGAGCAACGAGTCTACGCTGATTTTGAGCGAAAGCAGAGAATCCAACTTTCGGTTGATCTCCAGAATTTGCGCTGCGAGCATGGTGCCGTCAGATGGCGAAATCTCATTAGTGCTCACGTCGACCACGTCAAGATCAGACCGACTGCTCTTGGAGCGGCATGCCTTACATCTCCATTTGGCTTTTTTCTCGGTGTTCATAGCAGTGAATGTGGAATCGGCGATTCCAGAGCATGTTTTACCTAGGTGATAGTTACAAGTGCATGCCGTACATGTCATATGGCGACCGTCGGACGACACCGGTTGGGAACACGCATCGCAGACTAGAGGCATGGAGGCGGAGCGAAAAGACGATAGAAAAGGAGGAAAAAGAAATAAAACGTATGTAAGCAAAAACAGGGGAGGCTACTCAAGAAGTGCGTTAACAAGCCCTAATTAAAATGTTCGACGAGACGAGGTTGAGAAGTTACCGGCAATTGGTGGAGAGGATTGCACCTGAGGGCGATTCCAGCGCCGGGCGACAGAGAACTGGTGTTGAGGCACGCCTCCGGTAGTCGGAGATCACAGATGGAAACAGACGAAGACTTGCGATCGCTTGGCAGGGACGGCTTGCTCGTCAGAGGGGACGGTTTGCGAGCAGACCTGATTTATGAGGTCGTCCCGCGATGCTCCTTGAAGGGAACGTCGGCCGCTGGGTCCGATAATGATGACGATGATAATAATAATAATAATAATAATAATAATAATAATAATAATAATAATAATAATAATAATAATAATACATTTATTGCCAGACATGGGGTCTATTTAAAGGAGCTGTGCAACAGTTTCAGTGCTGTGCTCAACTAATGTTGGAGTTGGTGTCTCGACATTTCTGAAGTAAGAACAAAGAACCGCTTTCGCCTGCATGTCCTAGTTTTTATTTTAAAAATGGACAAAGATTGATGTTTTCGGCGCCTCTCAACTCCTTCACCAACTTGGAGTCATGTGGCGCTGTGGGAAGGCGCGGGGTTCCGGTAGTTTCTATAGAGCCATCAGTGAGCGGCGAGAACTCATCTGGTCTCGACCGCGTGACCACGTGAGCTGGCGGGCGCAGCTCGAACAGTATGGTGAAAGGAGGAAAGTCTCATCCGGGTCCGGCCACACCCGTCCGGCGCTGAAACACCGGACGGGTATGGCCGCCTTTAATTCTAACAAATAAAAGCGGTTAGAATTACAGGCGCACGGGTCACTGCGAATACACCATGATTCCAAAAATTTTCTGGGGCCCCACCGTTGTTCACGTGCCAGGATCACAGCGTTCGTGAGGTCAAAAGTGTGACCAGTCGTCCAACAATGGTCCACCAGTTCTGTTTTTGATCTTGTGGCATGTGCTGCTTTCTCCACGTTTCTTCTGTGCCCTTTGAGGCGGGTACTCCGTTTGCGGTCGGTTTCTCCGATGTAACACTTGTCACAGTCGTGACAGTTCACTTTGTATACAATACCACTTTGCGATTCAGGAGGGGTTGGATCCTTTGGCTTTGAAATGAGGTCACATAATTTTATATGGGGTTTGAAAGTTGTTCGTATACCTAATGGAAGGAGGGACCGCCGAATCGATTCTGAGACGCCTTTCACATAAGGCAGGGGTTCTCAAACTGGGTTCCAGGGAACACAGGTGTTCCACGAACTGGTCTCATGGGTTCCGCGTACACCCAAATCGTACCCCCCCCCCCCCCCGTGCCGCAGGCTGCGCGGCAAGACCATACAAAGCACCTTCATCTCACTTTGTACTGGCATTGCGATTGATATGGTGGGGATAGATGGGAAGCAGCACAAGCAAAATTGCCTACAATTGTGCATCATTGACTTTAAACGAAAGAAACACACAAGAGGACTGAAACAGACGTCTGTCTCGTCCTCTTGTATGTTTCTTTCGTTTTAAGTCAATGTAAATCACCAACACGCTCAAACCTTTAATTGTGCATCTGTTGCTTCTCGGTCGGCAAATATGAGGGGGGGGGGGGGGTTCCGCGGCAGTTTTTGAGGATTCCTGGGGTTCCGTGAGGCCAAAAAGTTTGAGAACCCCTGACATAAGGGATAGTCACCACGCCTGCTTCATAATTATTAGTCGCCTTTGTTCTTCCCTGCTGCATCTTTTTGTGTGTTTTCAATAAAACCTTGTGAATACCCGCGCCTCAAAAGGGATCCGACAACAGTGTGACCTTCCGATGCTTGTAAATCTGAATTTGAAGGGAAATGTTCTGATCGGCTAATTAAAGTTCTTACAACAGCTCGCTTATGTTCCACAGGGTGGTGAGAATTGAAACTCAAAAAATTACCGGTATCACAAGGTTTATGATGCACGCTGGTTTCAATATGAACAGTGTCACTTCGGCAAACAGTTACGTCCAGAAAAGGTAGCGTGTTATTTTGTTCTACGTCTCGCTTGAACTGTATGGAAGGTTCAATGCTGTTTAGGGTTGCATGGAAGTCGTTGACGTGATCTTCATTTAAAGTAACAAAAGTGTCATCTACAACCGCGGCCCCCTCCCCGACGTCTACACCGACATCCTGAAATAACTTATCATTTAACTTGACATCTGCGACGGACGAAAAAAGTTGAAACGAGAGCCGACGATGTCTCTTGGCGATGATGATGTCTCCCGTATGCTATGGACGAAGAAGTCGGCAGAACCAGCGCTACGGATGAAGAGAAGGAAGAAGCAAGCGTTTGGTTGCTGGCAGCTAGTCGGGTGTTCCTAGGCTGCACTGATGATGTCTCCCGCATAGGAGACGGAACGTCTACTTATAAATTGTTGGTATTGTTATGCAAGTCGAAGGTATTTGTTTTTAATAAAATTCATACTTCGTAGTCCTCGGTTGACGTAGTAAATTCGGTTAAAAGTTCGGTTTTTACAGATGATGCTGTTTGTATGGCTACTTCACTGCTTCTTCTATGTGATCGATTTAGCACAAAGTTGTTATAATTAGGAATAAGAAAGTGACTCGAGTTATCGTTATACCAAGTTTCAATAAACGTTATTGCATCAAAATTTATACCTGCACTATCTAGCAACATTTCGACGTCGTTTGTTTAACTACTCATTGAACGGAGCTTCAAGTGAAAAAATGCCAAATCATTTACGTCTAATAACTTTCGGAGGTAAGTGGGATCAAAAAAACTTTCGACTCCCATTTTTCAATGCTACAATTGTTTTAGTATGCAACTTAAACAATTTTGGAGAGGTCATCACAAGTCATGATCTTTAAAGTCGGAGTGCCAACTGTGTTCCGTGCAAAGATCTGGCTGTTCCTAACCCAGACAAACTTCCAATTCGCCTCCCTCTTTTTGCTGGTAGTTTGACCAAGGAGCCTCTTCAGCTGTGGACAGAGGTGTTCATTGATGTAAATGGACTCGTTTGATGTTAATCCGAGCCTCAACCCAGTAAGCCTTTGGCGTTTTGCTTCCTCTAGTACATCGTTTCATTTGGCTCAATGAGCGAACTGCACGACGATGTTTTGGTCGGTAGGGCTGTTTGCAATGGGTACTTGATGACATATCTCGATGTCTTCCTTTTGTAATTGGTACACCAATTCGGGCACCTAATTGTTCCAGTAGCGTGGACAGATTCTCATTTGGCACTGTAGGTACCCCTTTTATTTTAACGTTTGCATTGCGAGAGTACTGCTCTGAACTCAGTATACGCGTCTTGATATCCTTCACACGGACAGCAAGTTTGTCACATGTCGTCTGCAGCCATGCATTGCCCTTTTTTTGTTCCCTGTTGTCATCCTGTACGACTTTGACCTGGGTTTTCATTTCCTCATACATCTAATTAATAAACTTAAAGCTCGCCTTAACGGCCCGCAGATCCTTTCGGATTTCTGTATCAAAAGTATCTCCGAAAACCTTCAGCTCTGCTTTGAACTCATTCTTTAGATCCTCAAAGGCAGCCAACAATTCTTTGCTCAGTACCACTTTCTTAATTTTTCGAAGCGAAGTAAAATTTTGAAGCTGAAATGGTAGTTGAGAAAAATATGAGGAACATAATTTTTCATGCGTGCTTTCACTGTATTTAGTACAAACAAGATGTTTTTGGAATGGCTGCACATGGCGAAGGGCACGACTATATGAGTTTGTAAGTTTAAATTCAGTGCTCCAAAGTTGCGTAACACGACTGAATGAACATAAAGCGTCTGGAAGTTAGGTAGTTCAAGTAGTTCGAAAAGGTCGGCGTCATCCGGTAATGGGAGCTTGCACAAAATGTTTGTAACGATAGCTTTTAGGATAGAAATAATCTTTGCCTTCCAGAAAGTGGAATAATTCCCGAAAACAGTTCTACCGGATCGAGGGATACTAAATGCAAAAGCATGTGCAATACCCTTCCTTATAGAAAGGGGGATGACACAGTCTCAAGGGGAGGCACGGCCTAGAAATCGCAAGTTTTTCGAAAAAAACGCGTTTTTGAAAATCGGTTTTATCATCATCTACAACTCATAAAGAATGCTCTCACAAACTTTTATTCTCGTGCGTAAAGTATTTACTCCGGAATAAATTATTTTCGATACGTCGGCGGCCGCGCGCGCTGGCCAGAAACGCGAGCACACCCGCGCGTTTGCCGATTTCAAAGCGCGCTAGCCGCTCGTTGGCTAGGCCTAGTGTTGCGCGGGACCCCTCGTTGGAAAGAGCAGTTCTTTCTCTTTTGTTTACGCCCCGGCTTATTGTCCAACGCTGTCCATTCAGGCGAGAAAACCCCCGCGAAAACATCTTTCGGAAAGAGCTATGAAACGCTGTACACGCTCCTATTGGGCAGCTCGACGCATACGGAGCTCCGATTCGCTCGGACAAGCCACGTGACTAAAAAGACGCTCGCGCGCGTGATCGCCTGCCGAGTTCAGTTGTTTCGTTTTCTACCAGCGTAGCGCGCTCTTGCTTACTTTACGATTTTCAAGTTTATCGATACGATGCCGGCGGTCAATGGCAGGAAGTCGTTTACGTTTGGTGCTCGGAAGCGTAAGCGTGGAAAACGGAGAGGCATTGAAGGAGGTCGACCTCGCAAAATCGCTCCACCGCCGTCTCGGAGTCGTCGGAATAATGCCGTCTTCAAGCCCGTCACCATCTCCTGGCCCATCGCCGCCTGAAGATCCGGACTGCGCGGGACAATCGAGGCTTCTGTCGCCGCTTCCAACTCCTGACACCCCAAAGGAAGATGAGCTGACCGCGATTGAGCGCAAGATGAAAATGCTATGACGGGATGAGTGCTCCAGAGAGCCGCTAGGCCTAGGTGACAGCCGTGACAGCGGCGAACTCAAAGGCTACCGCTTGCTCAAAGTTTCTTGTGCCAAGGCTTTGGTAGGAGCTTTGCTGTGCCCAGAGTGTGCCGGGTCTTGCCTGGAGCTAAAGAAAAGTGGCAAAGGTGCGCTCCTCGGATTTATCGTCGGGTGCCCGTCGTGTGGAGAGGTGGCGAGCGCACCGCACTCGTCGAACATCGGCGACACTCGCCAAAATGAACTTTCCGCGCGTATCGGACTAGCCGCGCGCGACTGCGGCATTGGTTTCACCAAGTTGCCAAACGTCTTTTCTGGCATGAATGTACCTCCACCGATGTGCCTGAGGTCTTCCCAGAAGATAGCATCAAAAGTGCACGACGCAGCTACGAAGGCCGCCAGCAAAGTGATGCAGAGCGCGGCGCAGTCCGTACATAAAGCAGAGAAGTCCGGAGACGACGAACTTTTGGACGTGTGCATTTCGTGCACACGTTCGATATCATCTAAAACACTCCAGGACCTATGGTCCTGGAGCGTTTTAGATGATATAGTAAGCACTGTTTTCAGCCGAACACTGTTTGAACTTTCAAACACATTTTTCTCAGTTTGCCATTTTGAACACTTTTCCATTTTTGAAAAACTATCATTTTTTAGAGTTTGAACTGAGACTTCTGAAGTGTTGTTTTTCTGGAGTGAAATTTACTGGAGAATTTAGTAAGGTACTTAGTGTTTAATAATTTTCAGTTGTTCACCAAGAAAAAGTTGATTTTAGAAGTCATATGAGAGAAAAATGAAGCCACTTTTAAAATTCCCGTTTTCATGCTGAGGCTTGCTATATTAAATATTGCTACATAACTTACTTTGTTCATCACTTATTGAACATTACATATATGCAAAAAAAGTTGTAATTTTTCTTTTTTTTTTGTGAATGATAGATTTTTTTCATTGGTGTTGCATCAATCTTATTGTTTGACAAATTTCACCGTAAGTTGGCACAAAATCTTCCTTGTTGGTTGAAATTTTGCATGCCCTCCCAAGTTTGCATAACTAACATATGGTAAAAGTTTAATTGCAATCGGCAAAGTATTTAAAAAGTAGACCCCTGTAGGCCGTGCCTCCTTAACATGCATTAGGAATGGCAGTGAGCACGCCGACTTCAAACAAACAATAATACACAACTGCGCACACCAAAATAAACCAAACATTTGCATAGCTGAGTGACAGAAAGCACATGATGACAGAAAAAAAATAATATTACACACATCCGTTAATATCTCGAGTAATGCAAGATATAGATACAGTGCGCAGTTCGCAAGGAAAGAACACCGTTACACATTTTTAATTGTATGTGAAATGGACATGCAAATATTGACATGTGATATTTGAAATGTGTATTGATATGTGAAATGGACATCCCATTTCAGGCCACTATCAAAAATACGCCGAGGTACTTAACGCTGTTTGTGTGCTCTAAAGGGACGCAGGTGCACTAAGCACAAGTGGAAGGGTGCAAAATAAATTGAAAGTCAAGATTGACTGTTTGAAAAGGATTGTAGAAACACAGCTTTTTTTGTTCCTTTTTTAGTATTAGCAGCAATATGTTTTTTTTTTTCAAACCAGTCTATGATCGTAGTTGCATAATGTTGCAGTTGGCGGATGGATTTTAATTAATTGATGTGGTGGGACATGATTACAATGTCATCTGCATATTGGTTAATCTTACATCCTTGAACAGAATCTGCAATGTCGTTGACAAAATAATGTCAAAGAAAAAAGGAGATAAAATTTAACTCTGTGGAACACCAGCTTTAAGTTTGGTTCGAGAGCTTTGAATATCGCCTGCGGACACCAATGGACACCGACAGTGATTACCAAGTTAGTTTTCCAAGAATGAAAATAGCAGCCACGAAAGCCTATACTATATAGTTTTTGTAAGAGTAATGTGTGACTTACAGTATCAAATGCTTTAGACACATCTAAGAATACAGTTGAGGTGATAAGGTTGTAATAAAAAAACATACTGAAGTTGGTCAGAGAAACCTTCTTAGAGAGGCTGTCTATCCTTCCCTTGTACAAATCCGAACTGTGTGGGCGACAGTATATTGAACTTGTCTAGAAAAGATATTGTTTGTGAAGCATGTGTTCTTCAAGTATTTGCTCAATGATCAGTAAAATGAAAATTGGTCTAATTCTCAATATTATTTCTGGTACCACCTTTGTACAAAGGACGCACTATTGCCGTCTGGCCTTGATTTCTAGCCTTGATTGGCTGGTGCTTGCCGCCAAGACCTGCATGTATCAGAAAGGACTCGGTCTTAGTCAAACTCGGCTGTTTTTGTAGAAGAGAGACAACAAGACTTATGCAAGACCACTACACATAGGAAATAACATCCAAGAGGAATATAACACAAAACTCATATAGGCAGGCAATAGCTCACCTTGAATACACTTGCTCTTGGTGGCCAAGGGCAAACTCGTGTTCCTGATTGGCAGCCATTTGCTGCGAAGATTACGTGCACATATCCGAAAAAACCCAGTCTTAGTCTAACACGGATGCTTTGGCCGAACAGAGACCAAAATCCTGATACAAGACCACAAAAAGCAGGAAATAGTGTCTGTGAGAGATGAAAACAGACCCAGGTGGAGAGGCTGGTTCTTTGTTTTATCTTAGTCAAATACTGTGGCTCATCTTGCTAAAACACTACATATTCTCTAAAACAAATATATATAATAATGGGCGTGATGGCGGGGGCCGAAGGCGTGGGTATATAACTGAGAAGAAAAGAAAACCCTTGGTGAAAACAGCAACAACGGACGGTTTATTCTTAGACGTTTCGGCCGGAGTCCGGCCTTCGTCAGGAAGAACTTTTACAGATGAACGCGGGTGGTATTTATACAATGCTATGGTAGAGTCCAAGTTTCAAAAATGGCAGGATAACGTTTGGAGTTTCCAAAGAAGCGTAGGCAAAGTTCCGGATGGGCAAACGTTTATACAATGCTATGGTCGGGTCCAAATTTCGGCGGGGTGACGGGTAGAGCTTTCGTGAGAGGGAAGTGTGGGGCAGTTCGTATCCGGGTGAAGAAGCTTGACCGTCTGGGCCAAGTTTCAAGGACGGTGGGATGACGGTTGTAGCATCTTGAGAGGGGGCGCAGGGTGACTTTGCGTCCTGGCGGGCAGGGGTGACCTGGACAATACCGTACAATAGACGAAAGTTACACAGGTTGACTAAAGTGCTGTCACAAAAAAAACACGGCATGGTTACTTGGGTTGTTTCGTGGGGTTTGCATGAGTCTGACCTGGAAGGGAACAATGTTAAACCTAGAAATAAAAGGAAAGAAATTGAATATCAAAACCTGGGAATAAAGGAGAAAAGTTGATGGTAGGTATATATATATATACTTTACCTTACGTAGCAGAGTTTGCTGCCAAGAATGCCTGCAGAAAAGAAAAAGTCAAACATAGTTACAGTTTATTTCTTTTGACGAGTGACAACAGAATCCTACACGGGTGATGAAACAATATAAGCCCAGCAAGCTTAATGCAAGCACAGTGCCTCGTCCGACAGATCAGGCTCTATTCTTGGTCACTTGTCATATTTCCTGGGAATAGTCAAATAAATGAAAATAAGGCAAATAAAACCATCTCTCTTGTAGTTGACAGCTGCGAAAGAGATTCATATACCTCGATCAACAACCTGAAAATAAGATCGGGGTGGTGGCTAAGCGGTTGGAGGTGTCAAATTTCAAACTTACAGACTGTGAAGTTCTGGTTTAAGTCCTGGTGTATATTTTTGCCTTTATTAATTGTATTTAACTGAACTTTTTTTATTTTTGAGGCAGAAGCACCTAATTTATACGCTTGTTCACCTTTAGAAGTGTTTTAATTATACTCTGTGGCCTCTAGTGCTCGCAATAGGTTCTCGGTGAGAGCAGATCTCAAGTTATTTCTTACTGTCATTGCTGCTTGTTTCCTCACCCTTATAATGCTGACAACTCCACACAAACGTAATAAAAAATGTGTTTCAAATGTGACAAGGATCAGCATTTCCGAGTTGTTCCCCTGCTTCATGCCTCGACCATGCCACCATACCGTAGTCGGGTGCAGTGACGAATAGTCCCAGGTGCTGCGACTCGACCGTATATGGCCGTATGGTGTGGTGTGACTCACGCAGCACCCATGCTTCGTGGTGGAGGCAGCGAGCGAGGTGCGACCTGCTAGGGCTGTGTAGGCCACAGTTTTACAGCCTGCAAAGGGTGGGAAGATGCCCCTTATTTTGCGACAAGAACCCTGATTCGCAACAAAGGAGCAAGCATCGGAGAGAGCAAACGAAGACATTAATTGAGATCTGCTCTCACCAAAAAGCTATTGCAAGTATGAGTGAGCTACAGAGTGTGCATAAAAGCGCTTCAAAATGCGAATTAGTGTGTCAATTATGCGTCTATATGTTAAAACTTAAAAAAAAAACATATACATAAAAGCACAAAAAAAAGTCTTCAGGTGGGCTTGATCTTAAGGTCTGTTCACACGATGCACCTTTTAGGCGCGCAACAGTTTCGCGACACTCAAGTGTCGCGAAATGTGCTCGTTCACACGTACCACTTCACGTGCAACAACGATGGCGTTTAGACTCGCGAAAATAGTTTCGGTGTTGACCATAATGTGGGCTTCAGTTGAAAGCCAACCACACAGGCAAAATTACGTGGTCAATTACAGTGCCGTTGCTAACAAAATGACTTTTTGAGATTTATCGAAACCACTGCCATCCGGACCACCCGGTATTTCCGAACGTGACACACACACACCGATGCACCGTTTTGAGTGAGCTCCGAATCAGATCGCTATTTATCTGGGACCTGCTTTGCGCATTTTATGCAGTCAATTCACTTCAATTTTTTTCTCACATACTGCACTACCTGGAGCGATCTCGCATGTGCGCAGAGCCGATTGAGGCGGCAACCTAGACGTGCAGGACATGTGCCGGCGCCGAGCCCGTACGCAGCCAATTCATTGCCAAAGCTCCTATCAATGCACATGGTATTCATAGAAACGCTACTGCCCAATCTGGTTACTTTTCGGCGCCCATGTCTGCCCCGATTTTACTGTGCCAACTGTTTCAGAGAGCGCACATGGTTTCACGTTCGCTTGTAAACAAAGCAAACTTTGTTTCAGTTTACTCGATGGTCTCTGATCCAGCGGTATCGTCCCGACAACAACGCTATGAGCACCATTCTAATCTTGCCAACTCTCGCTAATTGCGTTCGTCCATCGCTGGATTTTTTTCCGATATGCTACTCACTTTTCCTTCAGTGGTGCTTGACGTGCTTGCGGAAGCGCCGGCAGTATCCATCGTTCGTGGTTTCGGTTTTTTTTCGGATTTGGCTCGGCTACAACACCGGCAGTGAAGTGGTCTTCAAACAGCTCGCTCCCCTCAAAGGCCACGTGAGAGCGTTTCTGAGCGGCCATTGACGGCGCCCTCAGAGTGATTGACAGGACTCGGCAAAGTTTCAGCAGAAGCTCGCTCCAGAAGCGAGGTGTGTGCGCAACTCTTTTTAGATGCGCGCGTCCTTCTCGGACTCGTTCAGACGGCGCAACCATTTCGCGAAACTACATTTCACGACACTAGACGCGCGAGAAAAATGCATCGTGTGAACGAGCCTTTAGAGCTCCACGGCCCTTGAATTCGTTCTCTAAGACACCCTATTGTCTAGTACAGGGACCATTTATGAATGTTTGGGTATTTAAACATATGTAATTATACATACATGCATACATAATACATGACTTACATAATAATAATAATAAAAATAATAAAAAAAAACATTTCAGAGGGAAAAGGTAAGGAAAGGGAATGTACCATTATGTTCAGTGAAGTTTGTTGACAAAACTTGGTACTCGAGCAGGAATGCCGTTATCCTTGGTGTGACCCCATGAGACTGTCTTGCTGCCTTTGCTGGGGTTTATCTAATGGATATGCCTGTATGAAAAGTAGACGTAACACATTTGCAAAGCACTCATTATTCATGAGAAAATTTGTCAACATCCAAAACGGCCCATGGAGAAAATTGTGAGAAATTTTTCGGCCACGTTGGCTGAGTCACCTCTTGTGGCCAATGTTTCATTGCAACTTTAATTTTAGTGAACAGTTATAGGGCATATTACAAACACAGTGCAGTTTTGGTTTTATATGAAACTACAACACACAAAACAGCACTCTAATATAGTATGTCGAGGTACCTCTAAAAAACTCCAGGGTGCATGGTGCCTCCTTCGGATACCTGATGTTGAACATGAAATATGTGCTCCCAGGGGTGAACAAACAACGACTTCCAATTTGTTTGTCTCATGCACGAACGGCCTGTCAACAGGGAGTGCAATGTGTAGAAGGTTGTCTAGAAGTGTGCAGTGTAGATGAAAAGCAACATGTAACGATCTACAATCTAGGCACACTAATTTGGAGTCACCGACGTGCAGCCGCTATTAACTTTCGTTGACTGAGTTGACGGGAAGATAAGAAAACGCCTGCTGCTTTCTTCACACCATTCGCTTTGCAAAGCCGATGATAGCAGGGCAGTTGGGCGGCGTCACGAAATCTGTCATCCCTTTTTTGGCGCTTGACAGTTGGTGGCAATCAGTTCCTCGTACGTTTCCTGGACAGATTGTTTCATCGACCGTGCAATGTTTCATCGACAAATTGTTTTGTGGAAGCGAGTGCTCGCTCATTTCATCGACAGACGTTGCGACGTTTAGTCGACAGCTCGCTCCGCCAGCTGCACCTCCTCGCAGCCTCTGTGCCTGCACGGCGCGGGAGCACATTTCTGGACGTCGCGTCCGTACGGAAACAAAACATAAACAAAAGCAAAACTGGAAGTGGCATTTTATTATCTTGTTAGGTTAAAAAAGGATTTTATGTGTGCCATGTAGTTTTAACTTTTTGCTTTCTTTTTTTAATGTGTATGACCAAGAGTATTGACCTTTGTCCGGAAGTGCTCTTTTTAGCCTCGACCGCAAGGAGCAAAAGCGAACACTAATCTCGAACCCAGTTGTCACGGGGAGGGGGGCTGCGTCGGCCTGCATCGCTGCTTCACGCCGTGGGCTTCTTTGCTGGTGTGCCAACTGCCGTATCGCCGGCATCGGTCCTGTTTACCACGTTATGTAAGTATAGTGCCCGTAATGTGAGAGCCGTTTGTCCATACGCCACTTTGCCGCTGTTGGTTTCCATCTAGCCGAGCCAGAAAACATCTCGCGACGAGTTGACCGCGCCGCGAGTGACGAAGAAAAAGCAAACATGGCGACGTCTTGTACGATTGCTTTGGTGGCTCCGGTGTTGCGTGTCTTCAACGTCCTCGTGAGAAGATTCCCCTGCCCTTCGAAGTTTTTGCGAGCACCACGAGTGGCACGAAAGATGTGGAATCATCGTCTCAACTACAAATAAGCAGGCCTTCACGAGCAACGACGATGCCGAGCGGGCGCTCGGCACCGTTGTGTCGTCCAGATGTTCTACAACGCCGAGGTATTTTCATTTATCAATTGGAATGGCTTCAAGAGTGGGAAATTAATCTATTTCGCGGATTGTTAACGCCGAGGCCAGTGCCCTCCGTTGCTGTGCCGTTGTCGCGCAAAGTGCAGAAAAAACCGAGTGGCGATGGCGGCGGTGCTCTTTGATCGCTTTGATCTTGCGCCTTCGGGTTCATGGTGTCCGGAGTAAACGTACAGAGCGCGACACTGTTAGCGCGAACAAGCAATCGCCTGTTTTTCCAGTTTTTCTCTTTGAAACCAAGGGATGTCATCCAAGTTAATATTGCTACGGAAAGAGCTCATTTAGTTATATAAAGTAAGCGATAAAATGTCGTGCTCGCTATTGCTATTTACAAGTAAAATGCGAAAATGCGCCGATGTCGTGTTCGCGCTAACAGTGTCGCGATGTGTACGTACGTGCGTCTGCTGAATCGGTGTTTTGGACTGCCTCAACACTCTTTCTCACGCGCATTTTCCTTGTGAAGCTTAGTAGCTCATTACACTTCGTCGTCGACTGCGCTCATTTGACTACGACGCACGAGTCTGCGTGATGTGAATTTCACTGCCTGTGATCTTTGGTGTGCTGTAACGAGAGCTAATAAAATATCACCGCGAACTTCTGAACAAACGAGTCGAAGTTTCGTCTGTTATCATAACTGATCGCCTGTCACAATATTAATCAGTAGCGTTCCTAGACTCCGCCCCACAGGCACCCTGCTTCGTTGCCCGATAGTAAGTGTCTCCTGGTACCTCGTAGAATTCCAGCTCCAACTTCAAGTAAGTACCATCCTTTAGAACTGGCAATTAATAGTTTCGAACCCAGACGCTCGCAGCGTGTGTGTGTGTGTGTGGGGGGGAGGGGGGCGATAGACCGCGACCTTTCCCAGTACTAGCACGTTGCCGGCGTCGGTCTTGTTTACCGCCGTGTAATGTATCAGAGCAATTCGTCCGGACGGCACTGTGCCGTTGTTGGTTGTACGAACAACCAGAGGAAACGCAGGGTTCTTTTGGACACCCACTGTCCGTCACGCAATTGCCTAAGAAGCGAGTGCGGATGCGACGTCTACGGCTTCCACAAGTTTCCGTCCCATGCAGCTTCTCGGCAAGAATGGACAGCCGCACTCGGAAGAAAAACTTCACTCCGAGCAAGAACTCAAGAGTGAGTGCCAGTGTAGCAACACTTTTTTCTATGCGTACGTTCGGCGTGCGTGATGGATACAACAGAGGTGGTCACTTCTCCGTGATCAGTCGGCAGGTCGTTTACGTCGTGTACGTACGCTAGCTACGAATGGTACCTTCGTTTCGGTTTCGGTTTCGGTCACTTATTTCAGCTCGGCAGAGCTGCGCTGCCGCAGAAAGGCAAGTAGATCGTGAAAATCGGTCTCACACGTGCCACGAATCTAATGTCGTATACAAGAAGCCAACAATCAAGCATTTGAAAGCTACAAGAAAGCGGTAGCGAAATATTTACTACGCAATGAACCCGCACTGAAACGCGGGTCAGCAGAGTACCGAGAACATCTGACAAGAAGGGTTTTCTCTTGTTTTCTTGATCGAGATGGGTTCTCGAATGTTCACGACATCTTCCCTGTTGAAGAACGGGCCGCGGAGACTTCTGGTGAAGACATCTTTCACGATGTGTCGGTGCATTCGGACAGCCTGCCGCATCCAGCTCCCCAGAGCAACGCCGCCAACGCAGCCCCCCTCCCTGCCTGCCAGTTCTTTCCGCATGATGGCGCGAGCGTAGATAAACATGGCGGCGCCCTGGAATTGGCGCGGACACTGGTCTATAAGCTACGGTTTGTAAGTTTTTGGTTTGCTTTTGCTTTTTTTTTTATTGGCGTCTTCTGCAGTGCTTTGCTAACTCCGTCAGTCTGGTCGGTCAAAACTCTTGTTATCTCGGTGCTTCCTAGTTTTGTTTTCAATTTTTTTTGGCGCTACACAATACCTGCCCCTCTTGGCGTACAGGTGGTACAAGTACGGTGTGGCAGAGGCAACACGTCTCACGCAGGAGTCAATTGTGATTTGTGTCATCGTTACGTTATTTATTATATCTGTGTTGTGTGGTTGGGCGGCTGCTCTCGCAGGTGTACCGAATTGTGAGTACTTTATCCTACGCTTCTTTTCATCCTAAGATGGACTAACTGCAAAGCGTACAAGCGCGAACAAGTAGCTTTGGTACTCCTGGTGCACGTGCGCTCGTGCAGCCGAGGTAGTACGATTCAACGCAAGGAGCTCGCGCTTGTAGCCTCGCAGAGCTATACTTCGTTTCAGCTTGGGTCCAGACGCAGCCGATGCTACAAGCGCGAGCCCCGGGCTTCCAGCGTCCCTGCTAAGCACGCGCGCTCGTGCAGTACAGGCACTGTTCAGGGTCACACGCTCGTGCTTGTAGCATCGGCTGCGTCTGGAGCCAAGCTGAAACGAAGTATAGTCCATGTTAGGATGAGACGAAGTATAGGTTAGTTATTGTATATTTCAATATCTCAAGTTCCTACGTTACATAAGCATTTCTTGAAAGTGCAAAGATGTCTGTCGTTATTGCACTTATGGGCAGTCGGTCATTGCAGGGCATGGCTATGTTGTTTTAAGAGACAACTAGGCCTGGGCAAATAGTGGATTTCGGGTCCGAATCGAATTCGAAGCGAATATTGATTTTGGCTGAATAATTCGAATCGAATAGTTCGATAGTACAAGCAACAAATACCACAAGATGTGTTTGAACTATAGTAAAATTCCGAGCAAGCGCCCCCCTTGCATGCAAGTCAAAATTACCTGCAAAGTAGGGGGGGGCGCTATCCCGGAACGGCACCAAAATTCAAAATGGCGACGACAAAATTTTTTGTCAGAAAAAGAAAAAAAAGCGCAATGCACACGGATTTAATATTTTTTTTTAATCTCTCAGAACATAACTTTATTAGGCCAAAGATTTGTCACTGCTATGTTAATCACTTTCAAAACACCAAAAGACTCCTCAGAGTCGGTCGCAAGAAAAAGTTCGTACATTCCGCGATGTTTTCCAACTGCATGCCGTTGGCTATTTTGACAGCCTCTTCAGAAAGAAGCCGGTTGCTAATCGCTCATTCTGCACTTCTTTCGCACTGCAGGTATTCAAAGAGTGCGTCGTCCACGTATTCACTGAACACCGGCGCGCCGTTACTTAGCTTTCGTCGAACTTTGGCTTTCCCGTAGTTTGACTGTTGCAAATTGTCAAAATTCTTGTCCCATTCCCGTATCAGGTCGTGCTTGATGTGTCGAGACGTCTAGTGTACGTTTTTCCCGTTTTCACAATGCCATTGGACGAACTCGATTTTCTTTGCCACTGTGTAAGAATGCATAGCCGACCTGACACCCCCAAAACAAGGCGACAATGGCGGGTGGCGACCGGGCTGATCGGGCAGCAAAGTAAAGGCCCGTTCACACTCTTGCAACTGAGTTGGACCGAGAGAGACCAAACCGGTTTTTGCCTTGCGATCTCTTAGGACCAGCTCGGCTGCAGCGGAGCTGGTCTTAAGAGATCGCAAGAGGCTTAAAAACCGGTTTGTCCTCTCGGTCCAACTCGATTGCAAGAGTGTGAATGGACCTTAAGATTGGATTGGATTGGATTCTTGGACTGAATTTCGCAGGCCAGTGTTGCCTGGGCGCGGTCAGCGCGGTGCGTGATACGGGTGCGGAGCGGGGAGGGGGGCGCTTTCCCGGAACGGCGCGGAAACGTGAAATTAGCAGTGAAGTTGGGGGGGGGGGGGGGGGCGGCTCTTGCTCGGGTGGGGGCGCTTGCTCGGAATTTTACGTTAGTTTTATATTTGCCGTTATTTGGTATTAGAAATACTGTAATTGTGTATTTCAAGTGTTTCTGCGGTACTTGCACATTTGCACGTTCTAGTACTTCATTAAACCTTTTCGTATGCTAGAAAAATCTTGCACATCAGTTTTAATGTAACCTTTTATTAAAAGTAACACATCTTTTGTCGAAATTTTTTTTATCAGTTACCGATTGTTATGAAGAAAGACGAGTTGCTCTACATGTTTCGTGAGAAGCAGCTCCCGCCAGCTGCTCACCCTATTGCCTGCTGCTGAGAACAGTCTCTCGCTCCTTGTTTGCGTGGCAGGGATGGACAGGTACTTCTGAGCAACCTTGACTAGGTCTGGTACAAATGACTACCACGAGTCTTCCACCACTCCAGCGGCCTACCTGAGCGAGGTTACAGAGGGGCACTTAGGTAGTCGGTTACTTGTCCAGCAGCAGGTTGATGCACAGTCTCCTGGCGTTCACTGGAGCTTAAAGAGGCGAACACAGGCCACACGGTACTTCAAGTTGTTGCACTCTGACTTGGGCCTGCGCTGCTGGAAGAGTCTGGAACATGCTCCTGCTAGTGCTGACGCAAGCTCTTCTGCTGTGGTCATGAGGAAAGCGCTTGTCCATTTCTTTTCACTCTGCGATGTAGCAAATCTTCTCATACCGTGGGTCAATCAGCATTGCAAGAGCAGGTACACGAGACATTTTCAGGCCAGGAAACCTTGTAGCAAGACTGCGTGCAAGATTTTAAGCAAATGGTGCTGATTCTTCACATCGGATCTTGTGCTCTCGAAGCACGACATGTTTCACCGTGAAGCAATGGAATCACTTGTGAAAGCAGACAACTCTGCCGTGGCCTGTTGCAGGGGCTGCAATACTTTTACTATAGCAGCCATTAGTTTCCATTATTTTTGCTGAAGTTCTCCACGGAATCAGACTCGGAAAGTTCTGCGGAAATAGGGGCACGAAGTTTTACTAATCTTTCTATCATTGAATGTTCGCTATTCCAACGAGTGGCGACATCCTGGACCACTTACAGGGCATTCATGTGCATGTCCTTCTGGATCTCGATGAGTCGCCTGCGAGCTCGTGCGCTACTCTTGTAGTGTCCCGCAATGCATCTTGCTTTTGAACAAAGCTGAAGGAAGATAACAACTTTTTTGCGTCCTTGATGCACAGTTGGAGCGTGTGTGCAAAGCACTGGAGGCCCAACCACGGTGACCTAGCGACGGCTTAAACAAGATTGCTTGCATTGTCCGTGACAACAAAGATGGGGATGCTGTCAGGAAGGTCCCACTCTTCATTGACTGCTTGGAGGAAACGCAAAATGTTCTCTGCAGTGTGATCTTCAGGCATTTCCCTGCAGGCTAAAGCGTACACGTGCTTCACGAAGCCTTCCCAGTATGTGAACGGTCACGCACACGTAACTGTCGCCCGCTCTCGAAGTCCACAAATCAGTTGTCAACGTGTAACACTCGACTGCGCCTTCAAAGATTTCTTGAATATGCTTCTCCAGTTCAGATTTTTTTCCACCGTACAAGTCTGGAATGGCAGTTCTTGAAAACGTTCTTCGCGACTGAAAAACATACACCGGAATCGCATAGTTGTTCATGTCAATGAAACTTGTGTCTTCAACCACGCTGTACGGCTGGAAAGCACGAGCGATAAACGTGGCGATTTTCTTGGTCATTTCTTTCGCCTTCGGCGCCGTTGGTTGTAGCTGTGGTTTGAAGACGGTAGCCACCGATAACTGCGATGCACTTGCTTTCGTTTCATATTTTCTTGTGGTCAGGTCCTGGTTCTGCCAATGCTAAACCAAGTAGGCTTTGTACTTGCCAGGATGCCTCTTCAGATGAGTGACCAACGTTGTGGTCGTTGGGGCGGGAGTTTTTAAAATTGATCTACAAGCTTCGCAGCATGCGGCGCCCTTTTCGGAGAGCTTGGAGTAGAAGCTCCAAATTGGGTTCGCGTACGTCGAGCACGAGGCAATGGGTTGAGAATTGCGTTCGGAGTGCTCTGAACAAAGCCGATCTCGCTCAAAAGAGCCCGCCATTGACGCCATTTTGGCCGTTGATTTGGCAGAAGTTATGTCGCTGGCGGTCAGTCGCCAGATGTGTACCGAGTTCGGGTGCATGAAATGGTCGAAATGGTCGGAAGCTTCCTCCATCTGGCCTGAAATTCAAGCCAGAGTATTCGGAAAAGTTGAATAATTCTATATTGTCGAATACTTAAATTTGACTCGAGGCTGAATAGAACAGAATTTGATGGGCTATTCGTAATAACCGAATATTCGCCCATTCCTAGAGATGACGAGCTGCGCCAAAGGGAAAGTCAAGTTTAACTGGGGAAGGTGTCTTTAGGCACGCTTGAACTGCACTTATTGACAGTTTTCTTTGCAGGAACAGTATTTCACGCAAAAAGGACATTTATCTACACACAATATGGAGGTGTATCAAGTGCGGACAGTACTGTGTTTGGTACTTGTTTGTAAGGGCATGGTTGTAAAGTATGTCTCTCGGTTGGTTAAACTTCCGAGTAGGAAATAAACCTAAAAATTAAAAAATGTGTCCATGCATCGCTAAAGAACTTTCAATGCTATGTGCATGTACCCCATATATTTCACTGAGGCACCACAGAAAGTTCTGATGATTTATGGAAAAAAAGGAAGGTGAGGGAACTCTAAATAGTCAACACGGTCGGTGCACTTTAGGTGGTGGCTTCATAGGTAGAGAGCATGAAACGGCTTGCACAAATGCGCAGTTGTCAGATTTTAGTTTTTATTTCCCACCTAAATAATTCTCACTTACGATACTAGGTCTGTTCGATTCGGCTAGAAAGTTCTGAACTAGTTCTGTCCGAGTTCAGAGGAGTGCAGGAGTCGTGCAGCGGCGGCGCAGAACCAGTGCAGCCACCGCGTTAGGACTGGCGCTGTGATCGACTTCCGGAGTACCGATAAAACGGATGCGCAAGGCGTCGTCTGCTTTTGCCGTCTGGCTGTGTCGCCATGGAATTTTGTCTGATCATTTGCGTTATTTTTATATTACTTTCTTTGACAAAAATGTTTTATATGTATGTTTTTTTACATTGTATTACAAAGTGCGTGCAGCATCCAATGAAACATGTCTGCATTTTATATCGTCTGATTTCGTGCTGCGATCGCTTTCATAGACATTTCATCGACCACGTACCTGGATACCTTCGCGAGATCAAGGTCGAGGTCGTCGTGAAAAGCTACTAGCTGACAATAAAACAGACCAACTATTTATCGCAGCCAGATCATATTCCGAAATGCCACGTTGTTTGAGGTCTCTCGACATAGAACAATGGCACCACTTCTATAATGCAGTGGTTCTCAAAAGGGGTCTGCGAAGGCATCCTAGGGGTCCGCGAAGCCCTTTCTCATCAGTCAGGCACGACAATATTGGTTGTCTTTCTTCACGTTGGGAAGAAACGTTCCGATTTGCGGGAGAGTACTCTCGTGTGTATGTCAATGAGATAAGTCTATTTCACACTAGCAATTAGTTATATCCATTTATTAAATCATTATCATGATAACCTATACCTTTCTATTCCCCTCACCCCGAACGGGGTCCTCCATCATCTCCACCTTTCTACAAGGGGTCCGCAAAACATTAATGGCTGCGAACCACTGCTATTATGTATGCTATTTCTGTTCAAACAAAGTTTCCAAACTAAATGTTCATCGCTTTTTTCTCTCGTTTGCTTAGAGGAAGGGAAGCAGGCGTCAATGTACGATTCTCAGTGCGTACCTCTACGCGTAACATATATCTGATGGTATATTGGGGGCCCAAGCAAGGTAAGGCTCATCAACAAAGCTGCGAAGGCATAACGACGTTAGAAGCATGCCGAACTAGTGCCATTCGGTCGTAGCGCGAACGGGCGAAATGAGAATGGGTCCAGTTGCGAAAAACACGGTTCGGATCTTATGAGAAGGTTCAAACGAGAAGGACCAAATGAGAATGGATCGAAATGTGCAAGGTTCAAATGCGAATGGGACGTTTTGAGATACACCCCCACAAGGAGTCTCTCCGAGCGGATCCGAGAGGCCATTGCTAAGACCGAATGTTAGGAAGCGATATCTACACCTGCTCTTCCAAAAATATTATTATTTTGTTTGCGCGCGCGCGCGTGCGTGCGTGCGTGCGTGCGTGCGTGCGTGTGTGTGTGTGTGTGTGTGTGTGCGTGTGTGTGTGTGTGTGTGTGTGTTGACAACGTACTGACTTCATGAAAACACGATTAAACAAAGTAACGGGTTACTTCATTCCTTCATTTCTGCGTACAGTATTATTTTGATACAATATCCTACTACATTCGTATCGCAGAAGACATATAAGTGGGCATGCACAGGTAGTCAGTGCCACTGACTCCTAAAACGTAACATTGTTCCCCAAGCTATTTTTAGCCTAACAATCAACAAAACTTAAGAAAGCACACTAGATATGGCGGTAAAAAAATACATGCTGCAAAACTCGGAAATAATTTTAAAAACTAAGAATGAATCAGGGAACTACAGAGGAGGGGCAAACAAAATCAGCAAGACAATTTGAACGAATTTATTCGTACTGCACAATTGTGGACCAGTCGAAATAATAAAACTAAAAAATAAAACGGTCTGCGAAACAGTCAAACTGTAGTAAAGTTCAGTGAAGTGCATGAAGAACGTCTACTCTGCCGGCACGCATTTTTTCGATGGCAGTCACGAGGTGCTCGAGAAGTGCCATCCGGTCTTTGTGTCGCTGCTTGCGACTCTCCGTCCATGTCGGCGAACACCTTGAGCAGCGAGCCCAGGGCGGTTTCTCTCTTTCTGTTGCTCGGTGTGCCGGCCGGGGCACGCTGGTTTGAGGGCGGAGCCACCCCTGAGGCAAGGGAGGAGGGTCCTGCCTCTGTCCCTCGGGAGGTTTCAACCTCGGTGCTGAAACAATTTTTTTTAATGTTACGTTTATTATACGTTTTTTAAGTACTTACTTGGTCTCTCCTTCCTTCTGAACCACTCTTCCCGGCGCCAACAACACGGTTGGAGAAATCTGGTGCTCCTTCTCGAGGATGTGGCGAAGCTTACTAAACCACAAAAACAGCACGTTTACAAGTGATAACCTATGTAAAGAATTAGTGAATGTAAGTACGTACTCCTCGTATTCGAAATGCACCCTAGAGTGGCCTGACTTGTTGTTTTTTTATTTGGCGTTCTTGTATGCTCTTTCTAAGGACTTCCATTTGTTTTCGGCCTGGTCAGCAGTGACAACGCCGCCGAACTCTCCGACGACGGTGTCGGCCAGCTGCTGCCACAGGGCTCGTTTGGTCCTAAACATGATGTTTACTTGATATTTGATATTTTATTGCACTTTGGGTGGGTAGGGACGTGCAGGGTGTGCAGGTGTTACGGAAAGGCTGGCGCCCATGCAGTAGGTATGCCCATAACACCAACCCGCACGTCCTCTCTGTACAGTTTTTACAGGTAGTTAAAACAAAACACACAAACAAAGAAAAGGGGGGGGGGTAGAAAAGTGAAGTAATCATGCACTCGCGTGGGGACCATGGGGGTCGCGGAACAGCTCCCTCGCCAGTGCCTTCACTTCCTCAGGGTCTGAGGGGATATTCTGTGTCCGCGCAGCCGGTAGGGTTCGCCAGAGCGTCGCCGCCCGCAGCAGACAGGACTCCCGATGACGGAGAGTTCTCGATAGCACTGGCTGGAGTCTGCCAGTTCGAGAGTTCAGTCGGGGGCACCGTAGAGCTCTTGCTGGTTAGGTCCCATGACCCTGCATAGCAGCCGCACAGAAGCCATTTGCTGCCGCTGATGTAGGCTCCTCCAGGCAGCGGCGCTCAGAAGGTCGATGGTGCGTGTCTCTCTGTAGGGGAGCAGGAGGGACCGGGGAACAATGCGGCGGTAGAAGGTGTACGCAGCACGACGCTGTACACCCCGGAGCGTCGCTTGCAGGTGTTGTTGCTGCGGGTACCACACCGCGGAGCAGTACTCCAAATGGGGCAGTACCAGTGCGGTGTACAAATGTCGGAAGGTGTCGGGTGTCATGCCTCTTGTGACCCGAGTAACGAAGGCTAGCAGTCGTCTGGCCTTTGACGCGGTGCTGTGGACGTGAGGTGCGAAGCTCAGGCGGTTGTCTAGCACTACGCCGAGAAGGGTGGTCTGGGTTACCCGACTGAGTGGGAGACCGCCAAGGGTTAGGGGTAGGGCCGGACTAGGAATTTTTGAGGACGAGCTAAATGTCATTGATATGCTTTTTGAACAGTTGAAGTAAAGTTTGTTTTGGATTGACCAGCGGAAGCAGTGGTCAAGGTCATCTTGGAGAGCTTGGTAGGAGTTGCCGGATTGAATTGGCTGCAGAAGGGAGAGGTCGTCAGCATACATGATTGGAGTAGAGTTCAGGTTCGTAGCGATGTCGTTGATGTAAACCAGGAATAGTGTCGGGCCCAGCACACTTCCTTGGGGGACTCCAGAGATTACTGTGCAGGATGGGGATTTCACCCCCCCCCCCCAAACACGACCTGTTGGCTTCTTCCAGTGATAAAGCATTGTAGCCATAGAAGTAGGTTGCCCCTTATGCCAGCGTTGTGCAGTTTGTGTAGCAGGAGTTGGTGGTTGATCTTGTCGAACGCCTTCGAAAAATCGAGCTGGACGAGCTCGCATGGCGTGCGATTGTCAAGGTGAGCACTTACTGTGTGTGTCACCGTGCAAAGTGCGGTTTCACAGCTGCGCCCTGGGCGAAAGCCATGCTGGGCTGTGGACAGTATGTCGTTTGTCTCCAAGTGGTGTAGAACCTTTTTATTGATGATTCTTTCGAGGGTCCGGCAAAGGACAGATGTGGATGCTATTGGGCGGTACGAGTCCACGAGGTCTGCGTTCGAACTGGAGCCCTTGTAAACAGGTGTTACTTGCGCTGTTTTCCATAGTGAAGGCACAATGCCAGAGTCTAATATCCTCTTAAACATTTTTTGTAGCACGGGGTTGAGGGTAGGGGACGACAATTTAATAAGGAAAGGGTGCAGACCATCTGGGCCCGGGCGTTGGTAGGGGTTTAGGCGAGCCAGTGAGTCGGTTAGATCGTCTTCTGACACAGTTATAGAGGACAGGCAGCTTGATGGGGGGTCATCGGGATCTAATTCCAGGGGGAAGTGTCAAACGCCTCAGTCTGTTTTGGAGGGGGTGCAGACCATACAGAGGCGAAGTGTCTGTTGAAGAGTGCAGCAACAGTGTCAGGGTCACTTACAGCCACGTCGTTGTGGAGGAAGCAGGGACGTGGGGATGATGATTTGCGTTGTGAGTTAATATAGGCCCAGAAGAGTTTAGGTTCCTTTGCTGCGCGAGCTGCAATGTCGGCAACATATTTTCGGTGTGCCAGGTTTATCTTCTTTTTTATCTCTCTGGATGTCCTTGGCTTTCTCGCACGTACGGCAACCCGCCTTTTTCGCTTTGCGGAAAAGTCTATGTTTCAGGCGGATGAGGGAAATAATTTCTGGGGAAATCCACGGGAGGCGGCGTTTGCCGTGTGCTTTGAAGTGGGGTACACATTCCTTCTCGATTGCACTCATGAAGCACAGGTATAACTCGTACATATCGTCCACTGTGTCCTCGTTGAGAACCATGCACCATGGGGCAAGATGCAGAAGGTTTTTAGGTGTGCGACGTTTGTGCGGGCGTAACTGTGAATTAGCCGCGCATGACGCCCAAGGCTTGGGAGGGATGTGTAGGTTCGCACATAAATTGCTTTGTGGTCGCATCCACTAAGGCTGTCCTGGACCGTGCAATCTACCACCAGGGAGGGGTTAGACACAAAAACAAGGTCGAGGTGTGATGAGCTTCCTTTAGGCGATGTGTAGGTGGGGGAGCCGCAAAGCTGTACAAGGCCCGTGGTCTCGGTGATGTCGAGCAGGAGGTCTGCCATGGGCTCGAGAGGTCTTGGGGCGATTGGATTGCTCCAGTCAATGTGGGAATTGAAGTCCCCCATTAAATAGAAGTTGGCGTAAGAGGTCTTTTGGGTGTGGATCAGGTCCAAGGAATCTTGGAGGTACTCGTACGACTTCGCTCGGTGGTCAGGTGGGCAGTAGACGCATGACAGAAGGAATCTATCCTGGCCATTGGTGACGTCGACAAACACAGCCTCTAGAGGGTCCTGTTCTAGGTCCTTTCGGCGTCGGCACGTGAGATGCGATGGTATGATCAGTACGATCCCTCCTCCTTTCGAGGTTATCCTGTCTTTTCGGAAGATGTTAAACTTTTTGGTATCGGCAATCTGACTGTCGTACACCGTGGAGTCGAGCCAGGTCTCAGAGACTGCAAATATGGTATTCTGCGAGGATTCTAGTAGAAGAGCGAAATCGATAAGTTTGTTTTTAAGCGATCGGGCGTTTGAATACCAAACGTTGAGGTGGCGCTGCTTTCGGGGAACGGAGGCGGCGGTGGCAGTGGGCCGGAGGTCTGTGATGCTCTGTTTGGTGCCTAGGGCGGCGCCCGGGCCAGCGGCGGTGGGCGGACGGGCGAGGACGGAGGCGGGTTGTGATGGGACAGGTGGAACACACTCAAAGAGTGTGGAGTCCAGGGGAGGAAGCTGGCACACACCACAGAGCCATTGTCTGCTCGGTGACGAGAGTAAGCGATACGTAGGGAGGGGGACAAGTTCACATTTTCGGTGGTGCCAGCGGTCACAGTTGTCGCACTGGAGCGCTGCAACCGACTCCAGAACAGCGCGAGAGCAGCGTGGGCACACAGGGCGGGGGCCAGGGTTCGGGCAGACGTCTCCAGCCAGCAGAAGTAGCGCCAGGACCCATCGCGAAGGACGATCGGGCGATAACGGCGATAGCGGTCGCGTCCTAAGCCTACTTGAAAAGGACGGACCACCGTAGGACGGACTCGGCGGCGAGGAGATATCCACCGGAGGGGGATGGGCATCCGGGACGGTCACAGAGTCTCCCGATAGCTTGGCAGCAAACGAGATGATGAAGAATGCAGCTAGGATAGGCGTTAAAAGCAAAGTTCGGTGGACCGGTCGTCGCCAACGACACCGCGAACCGGCC
>JAZHYW010005260.1:0-21414 GCA_037355805.1 Ixodes ricinus | reverse complement strand
ACCAAAGACACACTTTTTCATGTTTAGGGCTAGTCCTTCAGATTATATGGCGGTGAGAACTCCTTGAGAGCGTTGGTCATGTTCTGCTTGTGTGGCAGCCCAAATCAAGACATCGTCAATATACACCCGGACGCCTGGAAGGCCATCTAGAAGGTAGCTCATTGTACGCTGATACACTTCTGGAGCTGAAGGGAGTCCAAATGTAGCCGTAAAGATCGGTATCGCCCAAAATGCGTACTAAAGGTGCATATTCGAGATGTGCCGTCATCTAGCGGTATTTGACGAAAACCGCTGTTGGCGTCAAGCCTGCTGAAATATGTCGCGTGCGTCAAGTGCGCTTCAATTTTCTCTCTTGGAGGAAGTTGAAAATACTCTCTGTTTAGTTCTTCATTTATATGACGGAGATCCATGCGTATTCTTCTCTTCTTGTTCTTCTTGCGTAGAATGACTAAAGGACTCACCCACTTAAAACGCCCTTGAGCTTCCACAATGACACCGGCTTCCTCCATTCAATCGAGCTCTACCTTGAGAAGCGCTCGAAGTGCGTGCAGTACCCTACGAACTGGTTGTACCACAAGGAGAGTATTTTGACAAAGATCCATCTTGTATGGTCGTTTTCCGCATCCTAGACCACGGAAGAGACGTGAAAACTCACTCTCTACTTTCCGGCGTAGTTAGTCTTCGTGCCCCACAGTGTTGACCCGGTTGATGGGGTCAAAGTACTCGCACGCCTCGAAGCCCAAAATTCCCTGCCTTCGTTTCTTAACAAGGAAGAAATTAATCACTCCCTGCTTGTTTCCGACTTGTTTTCAAAACTTCTCCAATATTTTGGATGAGTACAATGAGTACATCGCCATAACTGCAGAGAGTTGCAGCCGTTGGTTTAGGCTGTTTTTAGGCTCTTAATCTACAGAAACAATGTGTTCCAAAGCAGGTAAGCCTGAGCACCGCGGTGTCTACTTTTGTTCCTTCAATCAACGTTGTGATTGTCCAGTCACGGCTTCCTTCAGGCCGCGAGCTGTTAGAATTTTGAGGGCATCAAATGCTCTGTGTCCCTCAATGGCTTCTTCGACATCGTGGACACCAGCCGGCTTGGTTTTACAGCATGCTGCAAAATGTTTTTTTGTGCACTTTGAGCATGTCTTTCCATGAGCTGGGCACTATCGAGGTTTGTGAACATGGGTGCAAAACCACATGTTCTCTTACCACCCAGCCTTCCCTGACCTTACTTCCACTCTTGTTTCTCTCAACGGATTCCACCACCAGCACTCCGACCCTCTTCTCCCTGACAGGTGTTGCGGCACTGCATGCTTTGCTGTGAATATTGGCTATTTCTTGAGCCTTGCAAAATTTGACAGCCATTTCCAAGGTTAAATCCTCCCTTCGCAGGAAGTTCTTTCGAACCTTCCTACTTGACGTTTCGTAAACAATCTCGTCACGCAGCAAGGACTCCGTTAGTTCTCCGAATTCGCAAGTCCTCGCCTTCAGCTGTATGTCACGGTAGAACTGTTCGAATGGCTCTGCTTCATCTTTTTGCTGCGTCCGGAACACGTAACGCTCATAGATTTCATTATATCTCGGGAGGCATGCAGTACTCTTCAAATCTTCTTACCTGACTGTCGTAGTTTGTGACTTACTGAGGTGGTAGCCCAAATATATTGAAGACCTAAACTAAGGCCAAACTATTTCGTCATTAAGATTGCCTGAGCGTCTCTAGACTATTCGGGGAAGGAAAGGGATAAATCTTGCGAGGCGTTTACATTGCTGTAAATTGTGAAATATTTTTTTTATATTGTTCCGACGTTTGGAGACTTATTGTTAAAAGTTAGAACGAGGTTCGCGCGACGCTCCTCTGTCTGAGGGCGCTGCTCACTTAGCAAAAGGCCACGTTCAAGGGCCTGTGCATTATTTGCCGCATGGCCTTTGATCTTTCCCGGACATTTCTGTTCTTTCACGACTTTCCTTAATTGATCGGTGTTTCTTTAATCGTCGTTGTTTGAACATATGCGTTTAATCCCATGAGCGTGTTTGTTTGGTAAGCTATTTTGGCAGGGCAGTGGGTGGCAGCAATGATAGTGGAAATATTTCAGATTATCCGTCGGTTTTCGGTACAGTTGAGTGGCCAAGTTGGAGTCATTACTCAGCACCCTTGTTTTTGGAAAGGTAATCTCATATTTTGAAATTTTATGTTTAAAAATATAAACAGACACTTAGAGGGGTGGTGCAACGATCTTTCATTGGAATATTTTTCATTTTACAAGAGCTTACTGGCAGTAGTGGGACTCAAGGATACTCGCACGCAACGCCACTGGCCGAGAAACTCCTTTATTGCGGTGGAATTTTAAGCAAAAAAGCGAGCGTTTTCATACAATCTCTCCTTCGCAAACCACCTTCATGACGAAGCAGTGGGTGGTAGCAGTGCCACCCAGTGACAATATTTTAATGCCGCTCATAAATTAAATCCGAGCATTGCGTGGACACTCGAATTGGGCTCGTGATAATCGAGAGCTCGAGAAGCGTTCGGGTAGTGGCCCGTGTCCAATCGCTGAAATGACGGCAATAGCCGAACCATCACAACGTCTGGAAATCAGCGCGTGTTGTGTGCCTTGCCAACCCCAGCAAGGGCTATGATCAACATTGACGGCATGTAATCGGCTTCATATCTCGTGGCCGCTTGTTCTGGCTGCGAGTTGAGGGGGTAAACCCTGCTCGTTTTTCTTTATTTTTATTTCTGCGACTTCGAATGCATGCGGTGAAAACGAACTCATGTTTTACAGGTCATTAACGCCAGAAATCTGTTCTACACGGCATTTGAATTAAAAAAAAACCGTTGCATTGCTCCTTTAAGAGTGCTAACTTGTCGGAAGGCGAAAGCATTTGTATACGTAGCGTGTTCCTACAAGTTGCGCTCCGCGCTGAGCCCGGCCGGGCGACCTGTAGCAGATGCTGCCCGGGCGGGCTGTGCGGCCGGCCGTTCTGCAGAGCCCGGTCACCGGCTCCGTCTTACCGGCGGCCGGGCCGCTGCTCCATGGCAGTGGGGTGGCGTTCCTAGGCACTGTGCCGTGTGCCAGCCAATCTGAGTATATCCATCCATTCGTTGCTACAGACTAGAGGCTTCGCTCCATCGGAGCGGGTAATTTAGGTGCCGTTAGTCGCGGCTTCAAAAGCTGATAACGCCTGTTCGCTCCATGAGACAGTTAATGCTTTCGTATTAACAAATGTAGACGTGCGTTAAATAAAAAAGCTCAAATTAACTCGAGAAGTTTTTCTTAATACGACCAGATAAAAATTTATTGTCAATACATACCTTTTATAAACAAAAGGTTTGAGTGTACGGGATGGCAAAACGTTGGATTCTAAAATTCACATATGCATATTAGCGTAGTTAGGTTTCAACAACGTTCCCATTGTAGTACCGCTAGTTTGAGGCAAGAAATTTCATTGAATTCAAAGCTATTTATAACTCATACACAAGACACGAGAGGGCAGGCCTGAAATGGTTATCAGGTAGCTAATCACTCCTGTGAGAGTCGTACGAATTGACAAGGACTTCTATGTCATCGTTGTGATACATGTTTTGTATATAACGACGACACGTTCATGGTATTACAGAAAAGCATCACTAAGAATTGTTTTAGAAATTTCTCTCAGTGGTATGTGTCCTGGATGTACGATGGGAAGCTGAGTGGCATGTTCCTAATCACATTATAAATCACGCTGGATATTGGTTCGGTGAGGATTGTTGATCCAGATATAATGGGACGGCCTGGGTTCTCTTCTTTATACATTTATGGTAGATGTAAAATTGAACTGGCACGGCGTTTTTGCTGTTAATTTCTTTGAGGTATGTTTTTTATGCAACTTTTTCCTTTTTTACACTCCAAAAGAAATGACTACCCCGCATAGTCGAAATGTCGTTTTGGAGGCTTTGACTACACCACAGAGCGGGCGACTAGCGTTGGGTAAAGTGACGACTCCAAACCGCTGTGAAAATGACCACCTTTCTGCAGGTGTTACGGAGGGGGGGGGGGAGGGGGGCACTTTCGACTCTGATATTCACGTGCATGCAGTCGTAAATGATATTAGTAACTGAGATAACTACAAAAAGACTGTAAATTATATTCTTCCTTAGCTTTCGTGATTCTTTAAGATCCGGCATGATCACATATGTTGTGCAATTTGCGTAGATTGGAGGAATAAACATTTTGTCAGCGCCAGCTGCAACACTGGCCTCGACAGCTGTGAGAATCATAAGAACAAGAACGACATGATTTTGCCGCAATGTTTGCCGAATAGAGGTGAGGATATTCTTTTTGCCGTATTTTATTGCAAAGATTATCGAAAAAAAAATAGTTGTACATTTGATCGTATTGAACCATTGAGGATCGGCAAGGTAAACATCATAGTCATTATAATGTACGCTAGAGGTTCAACTGGCTATAGTGTCTATGCGACTTGCGTGACGCAAATTGAAGCAGACAGCATCCAGTCTACTTTTTCGGTGCTCCTTTGCATTCCTATGGGGAAATGCTCGTGCATTTTGTCTCTTCGACGGAAAATAACATGAAACACTTAGGTTATTTGGGTCGTAGCGAATAGTATGTACCTTGATTAACATTGTAAAAGTGTAAATGCTTTAGTTAGTGTATTTTTCTTCATCAGTGCACGATGTTTGACTTCGCTGAAAGTTCAGACCCATACATGTGTTCCGCAGCAGGTGTGTAAAAACAAGCGACGATTCAAAGCAAAATAACTATCGAAAGGAATATCGAGTGTGTTCAATGGTCGCCAGCATTCCGGTGACGCTTATATATTGCTAATATGCCAGTGCTGTCACTCTATGAAAATGACCCCGTCGTGCATCTTTATGAGCGGATAAAAACATTCACAACGTAAATAATAAAGTACGTGGGCCACGAGAGGTATTTTTGTTGTTTTCTCTTCGGGGCACTTTTAATTAAGCATTTGTTCACAAAACATTTTGAGCGTGCGGGTGACGTTTTTAAAGTAGAACAAGCATCTGCGCACAGAGCAGAAGGAATAAAGAAGAACTTATTTAAAATGGAAATATATTACATGGCCTTCAATTTATTTTGATCGTACATGCACAGGGAGTTACCGATCCAGTGCTACTGCGTAGTTCTTGCCGTCTCACTTGGTTTCCAGATGTCCTTCGCTCGTTTAGCACGTATATCCCCCATCCTGAAAAGCGCCGACGTCGTGTTCGCGCTAACAGTGTCTGACAGTGCACAAAAATACATGTACAAAGCCGTTTTAGCACTGTTTTCGATGTAATGAATTTGAAACAAAAAACGCCGTAACTGACCAATTATTTCACCTGCCTGACTGAGAAATACTCCAAGCTACCTAGTACATATAAATTATTCGGTATATTTGCTTTTATGATCGAGCGCAGGGAGAAAATGCACTCACTTTTTCCCATAGAAATGCATTACCGGAAGTCAATTTTCGACTGGTTGCTGTCTGCTTCAATGTGCGTCAGCACGCTAGTGCCAGTTGGACCCCTAGCGTACATTAGTATAACTCTATGGTAAACATGCTCAGAGATATGTGACTGTCGCCCGTACTGTTTTCCTAAATCGCGTACTGGTTCAATTTTTGAGCAGCACACGTCGTGGTTGTGATCTCCCGGCTGTACGTACGTAATGCGCGAACTTTCCAATTCAGTAGCAGGTTGAAATTCAGTGCCAGCGTAGTAATTGGCTTTTACTAGATTGTTGCGTCGTCACGGGCGCTATTTGTGCTGTTATGAGTGCCATTTCGAGCCCCAACTCGTGCCTCTCTCGCCGTTTGTGTTCTTCAACTTTGATGTTCTGCTCTATTATTAATTAAACCTAAACCTAAAAGTCCATCACCTCTGTCTCGACACCCGTCAGGGCACCCCATAGCCCTGCCGACCTACCGGCCCTTGCTGGATGTCTCCTGCTGCCAAGTAGGAGTCTGATCGTCGAACCACCAACATCGTCGCCTTTCCACCAGATAATCGCTACATTTTGGTGCGTCAGCTACCGATAGATATTGGTGCGTCGGCCGCTACTACGTTTTGGTGCGTCGGCCGAGCCTGTCGGCCCATCCCGATATTTCGACTATTTAACTCTTTCCTGGGCAGAAAATGAGCGCTGCGGTTTTTCACGACGTTCTTGCGCTCGTGCTCGCTCAGTTTTTTTAGGGCATTATATTAGCTTCTGAAGTTCTTTGCAGCGTCCCAACGCTTGTGTTCCTTCAGTTCTTTGAGGCCAGTAAATAAGCCCCTGAGGTTCTTCACAGTGTTCCAACGCTCTTCATCGTTCAGTTTACCAGTCTGGTCTGCAAGACATGGCCTTTCAAACCGTCTGATCTTTTCCCTTTGGCCGGTCGCATTGCTGTACCCGGTTTTGGACTTTACGAAATTTCATTTCATTGAGACATGCTGCATATACTCCTTTCACCCCTAAGCTGAGACTGCAGTCGAAGCTACGGGCCCAGCGAACCAATCAGCCGCCTCCTCTCATCACCTTACTGACCCAGTCGTCAGCGTGTGGGTATGAGCTGGAGCGTGATCCTGTCGCGAAAGAGAGATGTATGACTGGTCCACTGAGGGCGTAGGTTCCATCGCAGTCTCAGCTTAGGGGTGAATGGAATATAGCCAGCGCGCAAGATGGCCGCCCAGCTCCGGCCTCCCGAGAAGTTGGCGTTTAAAATACGGCCTCTGTCTTTATTGATTGGCCTCCTTGCTCGAGACCCTATGGCGAAAGACCAGCGTGCGCCAGCACGCGCCACGAAGCTTCATCGACGGCTCCCCGTACGCGGAGGGGCTCTCATCTCCGCCGTTCACAACGGTTGCTTTCGGTGAATCGCAGTGCTGTGAAATTGATTGCTTCTCTTTCCGTGTTTTCTTCTAAGAAAACGTTTTGATTATAAGCGGCCTGTACAGCAGCCGTTAAGCCAACATTTTCCTCCAACTACAACTATCCCAAATATGACTAACTCTCCACGGATATGAAGTGTTTTCAATACAGTTGAACCTCGTTAATTCGTACTCAAGGGGGACCGAAAATTTGTTTGAATAAAGCAAAGTTTGTATTGCCGGGAGTTTACTCCCATAGAGACACATCGGATGGGACCTGCATGTTAGTTTGAATTATCTTCAAGTTTGGATTAACAAGATTCGACTGTATCATTTTTCAATGACTGCTTCTGCGTATTGAAAAAAGAGTGTCCTGTTCTGATGTTTTTATTGTTGTAGTTTCCCTGTAGCTAATGTTAAAAAAGGTATTAGGAAAGGGAAAGCAGCCATTTTTGTTCTGCTTTAAAACGATACAAAAGCGTAAATGTAGCGCATATTTCTTTGTGTAGATGTGATCTCCTTTATGACAGCAGCTCACAAGCAGCAGTGTTTCGTCCGTTAACGGAAGGAAAGCAATATTAAAATGAATAAAACGATTTCCCAATACCACCTGGTAGTTGGGGGGCCAAGCTTCGTTTGAATGTCTCACGTCACGAGCCCATTAGGAGCTACGCCATGGTGCGGCGTGTCCGATAGAGGCGTGCGGGAGCAAGCGGCGCCTGGCGGACCTCTGAGGCCTAGTAAACCATAGCTTGGACGTTCCCACTTGGCAGGATTGTACCGCGCTGACGACAAAGCTGGCGCCACCCAGTGACGACGATCATAACTACTGCACCTTTGGCCACGTATGGGCCAGTGCCGTTGCAAGCGTGATGTCACGGGATTCATCGCGCTGACTCGGTTGCTGATATTGAAGCGCTCGCCCGAATCCGTTGGTTGGAACGAAAAGTTTAGCCATCTGCTGAAAATACAAGCGTGTGATTATCATTTACGGATATCATGGATCCTATTTCACCCATTCGAAATGTTCCGGGGATGTTTCAAGTTTCCATCTTCTACCCCCTAATTTCTTTCTTGAGATTTTGTTGACAAAACAAATAAGGAAGGGAGAATGTAATAATTGGCTTTTACTAGTTTGTTTCATCGTCACGGACACTATTAGTGCTATTATGAGCACAAACTCGAGCCCGAGATCGCGTTTCTTTTGGCGTTTTTGTTTTTCAGTTCTGATTTTCTGCTTTATAATTAATTAAACCTAAACCTAAAAGTCAATCATCCCTGCTTTGTCACCAGCAGGGTCCGCGCTGACCGTTGACCCCGGGCCCTACTTGTCTCTTGTCAGGGAACCCCATCTTATGGCCGCTCTACCGGCCCTTTTCGGATGTCTCCTGCTGCCAAGGAGCAGCCTGATCGTTGAACCACCGAACCACCGACATTGTTGCCTCTCCGTCCAAAACTTACTACAGGCAGGCCGGTCCACTTGTGGGGAAGCCGTGTCCAGAGCTGATCCGCATGTTGCTGGTGCTATCCTCTTGGGGTTCCTACTGTTGTCATTCGTATACCATCAAGTGAGCAGACAACTTCAGGAATCCACCATAAGCCGAAACTGCGCGCTCACACAGTGTGTCCCGCACCAAAAGGATGGTTGCCTGCCTCGTGCGGGGACGAGTTCAAATGCATATAGCCAAAAATCAGTCTACACTCTCAGAAAAAAGGGTATATTCTTAACACCCCTTGTCCCATATATGACACCCCAAACATTCAGTTCGACGTACAGCGCACTGATGTCGAACAGACGGCCTCAACTTTTGCGAGGGGCTTGAGAACGGTGACATATACCTCATTAAACAGCTAAAGTAGGTATCAAAGAGTCCAGAAGAAAAACACTGAGGCTTTGCAGTACAGCGAAGTAAACCCCGATTACTTTTTTTGTAGTCAGTAACACGTACATTAGCTGTTTTAATAAGTTGTACCAGTCGGCCATCAAGCCGCGCGTGAAAGTTGGTACCGTCGGTTCGACGACAGCGCGCTGTACATCGGACTGAAGTTTTGGGGTGTCGTATATGGGAAAAGGGGTATAAGAGTATACTATTTTTTCTTAGAGTGTAGGATCAAATGCAGTAGCCGAACAACAGTTCAGAGGACAACTTTCTATCGTTTGCTGAGGTTCTGCAGCAGCGGAACTTCAACAACAGTGTGGAAGTGCTTGCAAGCCTGGTTCAAAGACTGCATGGCTGAACCTCGTGAATGCCTCTCTTGACACTACATATCGCATGCTCGGCTAACCCGATGAACTGCGGGTGATGCAAAGTGGTGGTGGGGTGCTGTACATAATCGTTGTAAAAACTGTTTGAAAACAGTACTATTAATCTGGGGTCCGTTGTCAAACACAAATGTCCTTGGCTGTCCAAATCGACAAAAGTTGTCGCACTGGGATTCCACTGTGGTCTCGGCCGATGCTTCTTTGCGCTTTGTGTGTAAGTGGACCACGATCAGTATTAATGTAACTCTCCAGCAGTACGGCATAATATAAGCCGTGTTTAGCCTTGCTTGGCATGCAACCAGCTGACCCGAACCTGCACCAGAGGCATTTAACAGGACTGAAACATGTCTTGCACCTTCTTACATGGTCTTAAATATCTTAGTCAGCACCGGGGTACCAAAAGATGGTGTTCGCCAAGCTCTTCAAGACTGACCTACCTTGATAGGCGCCATGGAGCATAGCCTCCTGTATACTGATAATGCCTGCTCAATTGCCGGTTTCCAGCTATCACCACAAGGGTGCGTCGCTTCTCTATACAAAGCAGAAAGTGTGAACGACGAGAATCGGCCTCTCTCGTTCGTTCTTGTGTTCTTGGTGATGTTTATGGCCTTTGTTGTGGTATCTGTTGGCAGGAACGTGCCGGGGCTGTCATATCACGAGACCGCAAGCAACACCCGGGATCATGGAAAGTGACTGAAGCTTATTTCGAGGAAAGACTGCGTCCCAAATTCTACCTCATATATACTCAATAATGTGCGGTAGGCAGCTTTTTGTGACGCAGATTACGGAAGGCCTGTCTTGTCTCTCTCTGTGCATTCTGCTCAGGCCTCACTCAAAGCCCAGCTTGGCTCAGTCCTCTCTGGGGTCAAAGCCGGATCAGCCCATGCACTCTTCAAGGTACTCTTTTGGTGCTGCTTGACTGGCTCTCATTGCTTACGTACGCACATCTTTCTCGCACTACTCGAGGTATATAGTGACGGGCGCCTGACAACAGGCACAGTGCATCATTACCAAACGTGAGCGCCGGCACAGCTAACACCTTCCACACTGCTTTCGTGACTTCGTAGCGGTTGTTACCCCAGAGGACCCTGGCCGCTGCTATTCCTCTTCACCTTCTGAACTTTGAAGCCAAATGAATTATGCAGCGAAACCAAAGCATGCACTACCTTTCATCATTTTAGCACCGCTTCTCGGCATCATTGTCGTTGCTTCAATGCTCTCTTTTTGTAGTTGATATGGTGATATGACAACATCTTCCTTGTCACTCATGGTGCTCGCAGTAACTTCGCAGAACATAAGAGCATTCAAACTGCATACGGCTGACAGTGCAGTGGAATGACCAAAATATGCGGTTGCCATTTCTGCTTGCGTCGGCCAACTCACCACAACCTGATATCGGGACGTGTCATGTCACAATGTCGTAGAACGCCAAGCACGATTGATGTGGGAACCATCGTACAATGCCTGTCTTTATCGTGCATGTGTTTCACGTTTACTTTGGCAACCGATGCAAGGAAACGGGTTTTTGGTGGACGTTATTGAGCTGGCAGGTTACGACCGTCTGAGCATTCAGCGAATTGGTGATGTCACTTGGCTAGTCGTTTCAGTGGTATGTCTAATCTTGATTCTGTTTGTCCATAATCTGTTTATTGGCTGGAATGTTCGAAAGTAACTCAGTCGGTCTATCTAAGAAAGCCCCAAGAAAAAGCTTCGCAAAGGCTGCACTAGCCTTGACAATTATTTTTCTTGAGACCGAGATAAGATCACCTAATTTTATTTTGAGCAAGCCAGCATGCTGCAGAAGAGGAATGACCAAGATTTAGCATGAAGTTATAGATTTCACAAGACTACATTCTTTTTGAAGCTGAAAAAGTGTTGTCACACTTAATTAGAAAAAACAAGTGAAACAAAATCATCATTAGGTATTTCGGTCAAGAAATCAGTGCATACTTTAGCTGAGCTTTCAGTATTTTGGGCCCATTTTACTTTGTAGCTGCGAGCGCATCTATGTTGAATATTAGTTCACTTGGAGCATATAAAACACATTGAACGTGACAGACAACCTGCACTTGGGCATCCATCATATGTCTGAGCTGTGCCTTTATTTTTTTTTTCAGTTGAAGTGTATCTCTTGCTTGGCTCAATCAGTGTCTACTTTGTGTACTGAATGCCTTTTTACAGGGTTACGTCGCGGCAGGAGACTTGTGTGCTTGTGGGTGTTTTGTGAGTGGTGTCATCAATCACCATAAGCCCCGAGCCCAGCATGGGTTCAGACCCCCTGTATGCCCGGCTGTGCTAGGTGTGCTTGTGTCCGCTAAAACTGGAGTCTGGGCAGTTGAGCCAAGCTCGGGCTAGGTTTCCTTCAAGGGCCCCAAGGTTAGGCAAAACACCACCCCAGCCCGCGCTCCGCACAGAAAGATGTCCTGCGTTGGCTCGCCCAGGACGATTCGGTCGGTCGCTTTGCTTCACCTCCCCTTTCCTCTGAATTTCTTCTCCATCCCTCGTTTCAACCCTCTCTTCTTTCAGATGTAACAACATTATTTGAAAGTGAAGAGTAATTATAGAGCCCACGGGTGTTAAAAACCACCCGGTTGTGGCAGATTGACACCAAATACTTTACTCTAAAAATATCTCGCTCCATAAAAATCGAATGGCCTTGCCACGAATAGGCTTTGCGTGGTTGGGATGACTGGATGCACAGCAGCCTCGGGATTTTCCCTTTCAATAGACTGATCTCACCAGCCAGTTTCGTTAAGCCGCCGCTGCTGCAATGCATCAAAGGAACTTTAGTCTTTCTGCATGTGGGAGAACCCTGCTGGAGCTTTGCGCGTGACGAGACGACACGAGCCGTCTCGTGCACTGTCGCCTACCTGCTGTGAACTTAAGTTATGGCGGTGTTACGTATGATTCGAACGATTTGTGAGATCTGTCTATTGGAAAATTGATGGCAACAATAGATGACTGTTGCCACCTATGGTTGGGGACACCTGGGGCACTACTCGGGACAGCTTCCTCTACTCTCTCGGCAAGCCCGGTATCTTGGTGTGCCCACGGCAGCCCTCTCCCTTGGTGCGGCATGACTACTCTACGGCGTGGATGGTGGGATCCTCATGCATTTTCTTAGATGCGTGGTGTCAACACCGCTAGGAGAGCAACACTTGGCCCTGTGTGTGCACTGGCGTAAATGAATAGAGACAAATATATTTTTTTCTGGTAAAGTATTTGGTGACACTGTCAACTGGCATGCTTGCAGCCAACTAAACAGCTAGTGTTTGTTCTCCTAATATTTGCCGTCTCTCCTCACATTTGCAGTGATATAAATGAAAATGAAGTGTGCGGTTATGCTCCAAAACCTCTTTTTGCCTCTCTTAAATGAACTGTTGGCTGCTCCAATAGCAGCTCCAAAATGACTACGACCAATCACATCACTGCTCTTATCACCTGACCCAGCTCTCCGCGCGTGGGCATGGCCGGGAGCGTGATGACGTGGCAAAGAAGGGCGTATAACCGGTCTAATAAGGACGTATATAGCTTGAACCGCAGTCTCAGCTTAGAGGTGGACGGGGTATGGTAGCTGCAGCATCAATTATCGAAGTCCGCCCTTGTTTGGGCACACACTCTGGGCATATATTTTATGCGAGGGCTGTGCAAGCATTCGGCGTGAACTCAGCTTGGCTTGTATCAAGGATGCATGCTGCGTCAGAGTTCGACAAGGACTGATGGAATTGCAAACTTATTGCCCAAGAAAGGCTGACCTCCTCTGTTGCTTGATGGGATCATGAAAGTGTCTGTTATTGAGAAAACTACTTCACCTCAATAAACCTTATAAAAATTCCTTGGTAGTCTGACATCACTGAGAGCGTCGCTATTTTAATGTTAGCAAGCATTGTCGGTACTGAAGCACGGTGGAGGCATCGGAGACAACCGTACGGGCAGTCTGCGATGGCACGGCAGCTGTGTTTTTCATCGTCCGACCATGGAATCGGGATGAACAGTTGCTAGCAATGAACACACCGTGATGAGGTGACTCGCATCCTAAATGTCCAAGATGCCTCTGTCACATTTCAATGACTGCGTTTTATGTGCTTGCAAGAATGGAAAATTTACAATAAAAATATAGCAATTCATTCAAGATAGATATTAAACATATTTTTAATGAATCTGTATATGCTTGTAATTTAATTTCATTATTCCTGAAGGGTCAGAAAGTTAATTGACTAAATTTGATTGTCATATATTTTTTTGGGTTTTGTAATTTATGGTTCCCAGATGCATCAGCAAAAAACATAGGCATAGTTCCATGTTATCACTCCCAAAGTTCGGGTCTTTACAGCATCAACTAATTGTAAGTATGAAGGTTATCGTAGCAAAAATAGCATGTCGCTATTTCACCGATTCCTGCTCGTAAAATCGAGAGACTGGAATTGCCGCAATTGCGACTTCAAGATGTAGCGAGATTTCAGCTGCTCTTCAGACCTTGGCCAGGCGGTGGAATGGATCCTCAGTATTTTGGTGGGGCGTGCTCGTTGGTATAGACCATTAAACTCCCAAAATTGTGTTTGCCTTGCGATGTCAAAATGTTGAACAACATTTTTCTTTTTACGCCGGAATAAAACATATATGTTTGCTACATTGTTACAGGTTTGTCACCCTGTTTCTGTTTCTTATAGTGATTTAGAACTGCAGTCGGCAACACCGGAGCCCACCGCCGAGCACAGCACTTCATGGGCAAGCACCAGCAAAAAGACGCGAAAGAGGGTTAGCAGACAAGGCCCATCATATAATCGTGAACTCAGCATGGCTTGTATCAAGGATGCATGCTGCGTCGAGAGCTCGACAAGGACTGATGGAATTGCAAGCTTAATGCCCAAGAAAGGCTGACCTCCTCTGTTGCTTGATGGGATCTTGAAAGTGTCTGTTATTGAGAAAACTACTTCACCTCAATAAACCTTATGAAAATTCCTTTGTAGTCTGACATCACTGGAAAGCGTCGCTATTTTAATGTTAGCAAGCATTGTCGGTACTGAAGCACGGTGGAGGCATCGGAGACAACCGTACGGGCAGTGTGCGATGGCACGGCAGCTGTGTTTTTCGTCGTCCGACCATGGAATCGGTGTGAACAGTTTAAACAACCTACTGCAACTGTCTGACGAAACTTTCGGAGGTTTCTGCACACGCTGGTGGCAATTCGCAGTGTGTAAGTTTTCACAGTGAAGGCGTAGGATTTGCTCCGCTGCTTCGAAGAGGTTGTAGCTAGCGTGCACAGGGCTCCGAGAGTCCCGTCGTACAGGTGCGGTAAGTTGTTTAAACTGCTCGTCCACATTCTATGGTCAGAAGGTGGAAAACACAGCTGCTGCGCCGTCCCAAACTGCCCGTACGGCTTTGTCCGATGCCTCAACCGTGCTTTGGTACCGGCGACGCTCCCGACATTAAAATTGCAACGCTCTCAGTGTTGTCAGATCACCAAGCAATTTCGCATAATTTCTGTTGAGCCTAATTAACTGATTGACATATTTTGTTGTTTAAAGATAGCGTATATTGAAAGCTTTGGCACTGTGAATTATACGGGGTGGATGCAAAAAAAAAACCGGAATGATTTTCTGAAAAGCGGGCTATTTGTAGTACCAGCTTCCGCAGCTAGCAGCAGCTAGCAGCATCCCTTCAGAGTAAGGTTTCCGTCAGGCATTATCTGCTATACATTTTTTTTTGTAAGCGCTTCAAAATTATTTTTGTTTTCTTTTTGCAATGTGTTATATAAAGGAACAGCATGCAGCCGTGAAATTTTGTTTTCTTTTTGGGAACAATGCGCCGGAAACTCTTGTAATGCATCAGAGAGCTTAAAAAAGATGGTAATAAGAAATCACAAGTCTATGAGTGGTTTTCTCGCTTTCAGTCCGGTGAATTATTGATTGACGACCAACATCGTTCAGGGTAACCCTCAACCTCCTCAAATGATGAGATCATAAAAAAATTAGGCATTGTTTACTCCGAGTTTGTTCCTCTTGGTGAAACTGTCAAACAAATGTTTTACCTGGGAATTCTGCGAAACTTGCGAAACTCTTTAAGGCAGAAATGCCCCGATTGTCCCAGCCCACACTGCCCTGTCGATACAACAATTTTTTAGCACAAATGGCATGACACCTCCCGAATTCTCAGGACCTTGCCCCGTGTGACTTTTTTCTCTTCGCCCGTTTAAAAAGCCTTGAAATGAAATAGTTTCGTGAATGTGGAACTGGAAGGTCCGTCAAGTCAGACATTGCAAAAAAAAAAAAAATGAGGAATCATTTTGAAGCGCTTGGGGAAAAAATAACCACATGCAAAGCGGGTGATCCCCAGGGCTCGGTCTTATGTCCACAGTTATATAATCTTTATTTTAATGGCCTCTTCATGGTGGTAATAATTTCACTATTTCAATATGCTGACGACACCGTTATTTTATCTAGAGCGTTCAATTTTTTAGATGCCTTTTCGTCTTTACAAACTGCGGCAATTAAAGCTATGGACTGGTTTGAAGCTAATTTAATGAACGTTAATGCGTCCAAAACGCAGCTAATATGTTTCCACAACCTTTTGAAAAAAGTTAATATGACCTCCTCTTTACGATTACATACGTCTAGATGTCTATTCTGTGCATGTGAGCCTATACAGCATACATCTATAAAATATCTTGGCCGACTCTTTGACAGTGACCTAACCTGGAACACTCATCTTGCTCATGTGTGCAAGAAAACTCGTGCAGTGGCTTGTTTGCTATACAAAACGAGATATATTATGGCACTATTCGTTCGAAAATTTTTTGTACATGCTCTTGTCTACAGTGTGCTTCCTTACGGTATTACCATGTATGGTCATCGTGATCTGCGTTGGCCAATTAGAATTAATTCGATCCTGCGTTCTTTGTTAAAAAACATTTCCTATGATTTATGCCTTGGTAAGGACATTGATGTGTTTAAAGCACTGCATTTGACTGATTTTAATTCGCTATTGATGGAAACTGTTGTTCATAGGCATTTTTCGGATAGTCAATTTAAAGTTTCATATGTACCTTCTCGTATTCTTAGACCCAAAGAGCGTTACCGGATGCCTCGATGTTCGACAAGATTTGGAAAAAGAGCTCGGAGTTACTATGTACAGGCATTTATGAACAAACTACCTTCTAGTATTCTAAATTTAAGAAAAATATACAAGCTCGAGAAAGCCGTGAGAAATTTTAGTTTGTAAAGTGCTCACTAGTTTCTCTTTTATTCTTATTTCTTTGAGTAGATTTTATTTTACATGTTTCGTTTTGCTAACGGCATGGTTTCACTGACTGTAAGACGCTGCCAGTTAAGCCCAATGTGGCTTAGGCAGGTGTGATTTAACATACGTTTTGTTCATTTGCTACAAAATTATTAGTATTATTATTATTACTATTACTATTATTATTATTATTATTATTATTATTAATTATTATTATTATTATTATTATTATTATTATTATTATTATTATTATTATTATTATTATTATTATTATTATTATTATTATTATTATTCGGGGGTGCCTCGACCTCCCGACTACGTTTCACACACTTCACCGAATTCCTTTATGCATATGGATTCCCTACGGTCCGCATGATCGAGTGCACGGCATGTAGCAAGTCTATAAACAACGATGGCAGGCACATGTCGTGTTCGGATTGCAAATCCAATTACCATCTGGGACAATCTTGCTCCGGGATTGCTGATAAGACCTTCATCACCATGGGACAAACTAAACGAGAAAAATGGAAGTGCCGGGCGTGTCGTGGGAAGGATGGTCAGGTGGGAGCATCTGAGTCGAAGTCGTCAAGCTCCTCTGAAGGGATAGGACTGCTCTCTTCACAACTAACAGCTATGAATGAGAAGCTGGAGGGATTACTCTCATTGAAGTGCAGCGTCGATTCCCTTATGACACTGTCAGCGAAACTAAACGAACTTTTAGCCCTCAAGCCCATTGTTGAGAGTCTAAGGGAGACTGTGAACGGCCTACAACACTCAATGGATTTCTTTTCGGCCGACTATGACCGCCTCCTCAAGCTGGCGACCACCAACGAACAGAATGGCAAAGCCCTGCAAACGGAGCTTTCTCATTTAAAGTCAACAGTGGAGGCGCAGGCATCCGAGATCCAAGAGATGCGGGTCGCCCTAAACGACAACGAGCAGCACAGCCGTCTGCCAAACCTGGAAGTGCACGGACTTCCTGTCTCACCGGATGAAGATCTTATGTCGTTTGCTGAGACTCTATCGAAAAAGCTGAAGATCTCAAACTTTCAGAAATCTGACATTCTTGCCCTTCATCGCTTGCCAACCAAATATGCAAAAAACCCACCGATTCTGATCAGATTCGCGTCTGTCCACATGAAAGAATCCTGGATGGCAGCGCGGGGTACGCTTCGTTCGCTGGGTCAGGACAGTTCTCTTCCCAAACTGTACTTAAATGACAACCTGACCCACGCGAACAAGGAGCTGTTTTGGCGGGCAAGACAGAAGGGCAAGGAACAGGGTTATAAGTTCGTCTGGGTAACCAGAGCGAAAATCTACGCAAAAAAGGCGGTAGGTTCTCCACCTGTGAGAATAACCAGTTCGCTAGACCTTGAAAAGATTCTTTAGATGTATGGCAGATTTCGCTCAGGTTTCAAATTTTTCATCTCTTCGAAATCTATTTGGAAACTGTGATGAAACCTTTTTTTCTGTAGTACACGTTAATATTCGAAGTATACGTAAACATTGGGCAGAATTCGAAATTACCTCAAGAGCTATTGCTTCTTCAGTAGATGTATTTGTCTTAACAGAAATTAACATCCCCTCTTCTGCAACAGATCAGTTCTCTTTACCGGGGTATCGTGGTACTTTTTCCACTCGAGATATGGGTCATGGTGGTGGTATCGCGGTTTTTGTGAGTGACAAATGGTCATATTCAAATATTACATTGACGTTCGCTCAGGCCGAGTTCATTGCCCTTTCTGTGGAGAATGCAATCAATTCCATATGTTTGCTCGCAATGTATAGACCACCGTCCACAAATATAGGGTCTTTTCTCGTGGAATTCGAAGAAAACATTACTGATTTGAGCTCGTATAGTCAATTATGCATTATAGGAGACTTTAATATTGACATCTTGAATGGGTCCAAATCTATTGTATGCAATTACCTCAACATTTTGGCAACTCACGGTATTGAGTCCGTGATTAATTGTCCAACACGTGAAGAGTTCCTTTTAGGGAGACTTGTTTCCTCGTGCATTGACCATATTAACCTAAGAACATCTTCGACAGTCGTGAAATCAGCAGTTGTTAAGGGAAAACTTGCCGACCACTACTTTGTGGCCTGCCGCTGGTCAATCGGCGTTCTTAACATCGCGCGAAACATCAAGTCGCATAAATATTACCGGTATCGACACCACAGCCTTTGATAAGTTGGTCTCAGCTTTGACTGGAACCACTTTTTGAGGACCGTTAACTACACCGACGTCTATCCAAAGTTTGTGCTGGTTTTCAAACAGTTCTATGAAAGATGCCGGAGAGAAATAATCGTAAAAAACGCAACCCTGATCTTGTATGGCTGAATGCGAATATGTTAGATGCGATAAGGGAAAAAATGCACTATGGGCTCGCTGCCGTCGTTCACCCAACGATGCACACCTACGAATAAACTTTAAATCCTGCCGTAACAAAGTAAACGCGATGATTCGATCGGCTAAGCGCATTTCTTATCACAAAGATTCTTCCAATCTCATTCGGATGCACGTAAAACTTGGTCTTTGATAAATGAACTCTGTGGACACCAAACACACTCCATTGATGATACACTGAAACGACATTTTGGCGATAATTTGCAATCAATTGTAGAGGATTTAACATATTTTTCGCTACGTTTTCTGGTCAGGCGAGAGATAGCCTAGATGCATTTGATAACATAGTCTCTTCCTCAGCGTTCCTTCCATCTCTTCAGGAAGCTGATTTATATTCCATTTTGTCTAGTTTCAAGAACAACAAGTCCCCTGGTATAGACGGAATCCGTCTATCTGACCTTCGCAGAAATATAAGCATTCTGAAAGACGTACTTCTATTTATGGTAAATGGTTTTATTGAAACCAAGGTACTTCCCGATGAACTTAAAACATCTATAGTACGTCCTTTGTATAAGGGTGGTACCAGAAACAATATTGCAAACTATCGTCCAATTTCTCTCTTGCCAATCATCGCTCAGATCCTCGAAAAACATGTGTTTAATATTATGACATCTTTTTAGAAAAATCTAATATCTTATCTCCAACTCAATTTGGTTTTGTGCAAGGAAAGGGCACTCAGCCTCTTCTAGAAGATTTCGCAGATCACCTATACTCAGCATGCGATCACAATCTTGTTACCTCCGCACTATTCTTAGATGTGTCCAAAGCTTTTGTTACTGTAAGCCATACGATACTGTTGAAGAAACTGTACAGCCTAGGGCAGGGGTCTCAAACTCACGTTAGGATCCGGGCCGCATCGAGAAATCCGTTGTTCGCAAGGGCCGGCACATCGGGAGCGGGGGGGGGACTGCGGGGCGAGGCAGGGGGGATTTGCAATTTTGCAATTGTCGCTATTCGGAAGTGTGTGACGTCCGGATTCTGATTTTGACCAACACAGGGTTCATGCCAGATACTATCACCGCTTTTGACAACAGTCGAAATCTGCACCAACCATGCTACAACTCATTGCCGCAAAGTTTACCGGCGTAAATTATGTTGCAATTCGCTGTGTTACTGAGACAATGTCCAAAACAATCTATGAAAGCCAAGATATATTTATTCATGTGAACCAAAATATGGGAGCTAAAATTCTATGAATGCTGGCTTGACACCCTGACAACGCTTAGCGGCGACGAGAGAATCAATGTCCGCCTTTAACCCTTGTGCAGAGACGATCCTCATGATCGATCGCAGATGTTCGTTGGTCATCCTTGACCGAAGTGTCGACTTGTTTACCTTTAGCAAGGAAAACAGTTGCTCGCACAAGTACGTGCTCCCGAACATGGCAATTATTTTTACTGCTTGTTGGCGCAGCGAGGGAAGTCTGCCTCGTCGAGGTACTTGTAGAACTTCGGGACTCCGACGTCCTCAAACTTCTGCTATAGTACAGTGTTCGCTTGCAGTTCGAGCAGTTCCATCTGTAGTTCAGGTGCAACGTCGTCCACTCGCACTGAGAAGGGCAAAGAAAAAAGTTTAAATTCTCTTGACAGGTTGCTGACGTCCTGGAACCGTTCTTGGAATTCTTGTTGGAGATCACGCAGGAGGTCCAAAGAGGTATTGCGATTGACTTGGCTCGCGTGCCCTAGTGACACGGGAGCGTCGGTAAATGGTCGAGTTTGAGCAGCCTCAATTGGCGCTCCCAGAGCTTGTAACTTCGATTCGGACGCGCTGGATGTCATCATTCATTTGTCGTAATAAATTTGTCCTTCCTAGGCTTCCCATTGAGACGGTTCAGGTACTGCAGTGATATCCGTGAGAATGCGAGAGAACAACCAGCCGAAGTCGGACAGGTTCAGCGACGGCCTTGCTTTTGCTTTGCAAAAGGTATCAATCTCGTGTCGAAGATAAAAAACTCTTCAGAACTTTCCCGCGACTCAGCCACCGTACCTGAGTGTGTGCAAATTTCGCTATGCTGCTGTCAACCATCTCCAACGAGATGCACACTGTCGATGGTTGAACGCTCTGGAGAGAATGAAGTTTACTGTACCAAACACAATGTCCACTGACTCCTTTCATCTGCAGTGACTTGCTGCAGAGTGCCTCTCGATCGTACAATGCAGTGGACTGCTGCAAACCGCTTGCTGATATCCAGTGCCGTGAGTTTCGTCCTCAATCGTCCGACAAGGCCGCTTTCTTTCCCTACCATTGACGGCGCGCCGTCGGTTGCGAGCACACCAACTCCCATGTGCATGCCCGGCACGATCAGGCCACTCTTTCGAGGGCGGACACACTCTCAGCACGCCGCGGTTGTTCCCTGTCATTGGCACCAGGTCAGAGTTCTTCTGTGACGTCCAAATCTTTGTTTACGCCCTTCCCTAAAAATGGCGCACTGAGCACGTTGTCAGTAATATCGGTGCTCTCGTCGACGGCGATTGAGAATGCGGTTGAAGCCGTCGCATCGGGTGAGATAATTCTTTCTCGACGTTTTCACCGACCTCATTAATTCTTTCTGCCGCGGTGTTTGGGGAAAAGCTTATCTTCTCAAATGCCTCCAGCAAAGCTGGGACAGACAGCGTCAGCGACCCTCAAGCAGGCACTTTTGTTATGAACGGGCCA